>PVHX01010904.1:0-67251 GCA_004024805.1 Geosciurus inauris
GAGTCACTCCACCCAGACCCTGGGGGTAGGTAAAACTGTTCTGCTGGAGCGAGATGCAGAAACCCATTTATTCCAGAAAGTGCAAAAGCTTGTATACAGTCCTCGGACCAATCATGGCCCCGAGGTTACATACAAAGTCGGGTGTTCTCTGTCAAGCTCACAGTCCATTAGCATAGAATGGGGAAAGATGGAAGGGAGAGGTTGAAGGTATGGGGAGTGCTCCTACAGTGCGGAGCCAGAAGCTGGTTTGTGGGAAATTCTTCCCAATCTTACAACTTGATAAAGTTTTCCCTAAATTTGACAATTCTATAAATTCATATGACATTACCCAAAATGAGTTGTGAAGCTAAAACTTTTCCAAATTATCAATAATTTAAAAATATTTATACTAACTGTGCTCTACAAAAACTAAATCTAACTTTAACAATAGAGTGCAGCTGTGATAGTAGCATGAAATGCTACCTTACTTCACAGTAGAGGAGTCCTGGAGGAGACCTGACCTGGAGGAACCAGGTCCCCAGCCTCTCCTGGAGCCTCTAGGAAAACTACAATAGCAAAGAAGAGAACTGATAACATTGTTACAAAAGCGGACTTCCTATTGAGTACTGGGAGTATTTTGATTCTAAGTGACCCCGTAAGTATTTGAGGATGAAAAGTTTAGTGTGTAGTTTTCTAGTGAAGAAGAACAAGAACGATGAAAAACTTGGGTGGAGGGAGAGAGGGATGCTATAATTTCTTTAAAGCATCTACTCTATTCTAGAAGGAAAAGATTCTCCCAGCAGTAAGATATGGGCATTTCTACTTTTTTTTTTTTTTTTTTTTCAGCAGAAAATGACATGTAAACTGAGGAAGGGAAAGCCCACTTTTCCCAGGCATATTTGGGTCTATAATTATTTGAGGTCATGAACCCACTTGTGAAAATAAATGTCCAGTGGCTCTTCCTTAACATAATTGGATAAAGGAAAGAAAGAAATTTCTGGTAGGAATTTGAGCTGCAGCTAGAGCTCTCAGGATGCTGAGAACCAACCCTCTCTAGCTGCCTCTGCCAGAAGATAACTGCATGTGTGTGTGTTTGTGTGTGTGTGTGTGTGTGTGTGTGTGTAATCTGTTGTATGCAAGCTGAAGATCCAGGAGAGACACAATGGTACAGTTTAGATGCCTGAGAGCCAAAGAGACAATAGTGTAGATTCTAGTCTGGGTCTGAAGACCTGAGAACCAGGAGTGTGTAGAGGACAGAAGATTGATATCTCAGCTCCAGCAGTCAGAATTAATTCAACCTTCCTTTACCTTTTTGTTCTGTTCAGGCCTTCAACAAATGGAAATGGTCAAATTGGTGAGGGATATCTGCTTTATGCAGCCTCTCACTTCATATGTTAATCTCTTCCAGAACATGCTCAGGAACAACGTTCAACTTGTCTGGGGATCCCATGACCCAGTCAAGTAGACACATATGATTAACCATCACAGCAATCCAGCCTGTAGGCCTCTTCTCTCTGGGTATAGGAAGCAGAAGAATGCTCAGAGGGGCCCTCCCAGTCTGACCATCACCAAAAGTCTTGCATTCTGGAATCCCTGGGCCGGGATTCTGATCATAGATCAGAATCTCAGTGATCGCCTTTAGCTTTCAGGAACAAAGTTATAGTAAAATGAGTAACTTTGGAGCCAGGCAGTCCAGTGGTTCTGCTATTGTCTTACTCTATGATCTTAGGCAAGTTATTAACTTTGCTACACCTCGTTTTCCCCATGGAGAATCAGGCCACCAGTTTATAGAATTGTTATGAGGGTGGCCTGACATTTAAAGGAACACAAACATTTGTTGGTTCTGCGCTACATCTTCACCTCTTGCTCTTTAGTTTTCTTCTATCAGAGGTGCTAGAACTCGTCTTCCAGTTTCATGCCAGGGATCCTAAATATGGTGGCTGAGCCTTCCTGACTAGAGAACTTCAAAATAGTCCATTGTTCCTCTTATGGCTGGCCTGGACAGAAGTGGCTTGTTTTGTGTCCTGACCACTTAGGACTACTAATATGAATAGTACTTGGTTAGGGTGAGAACTGACCTCAATATTTCATATATTTCAAGTTTGAATAATGTGTAGATCTACTTTAAAGGAAAAAATTATCTCTGGACTTCTAGTGTTGAGAAATAAGTTTTAGTAGTCTGTTATTTAAACATGTGCAACACAAAACTAAACATAAACTCCATATGCTTCTAGTCCTTAGGATGTATAAATAGAAAACCAATTTAAAATTAAATATAAGCCAACTATAAAAGTAGTAAAATTTAAATTAGCAGTACATTTATATGACAAATGATATTATTTTACTGAAACTAAATGGCCACTCTCCATGTTGTGGGGTATGCTTATAGTACTATGTGTTATATAATTATCTTATTCTCTCATCATTTTTTATCTATTACAAGTACTATTAATCCTTTCCACAATGTGCTGTGATGGTGTTTTGTCTTCATTTGGTACACAATGATTAAGGTATGTATTAAATCTACCTGCCACTATTAATAACTGGCAATATTAAGTAAGTACTATTTAATGACACCACCATTTATATAGCATTTATTATGTTCCAGGCATCATTCCAATACTATTAGTTCATTTAATCCTCATAACCACCCAACGAATGAGGCACTTTAATTCTCCATTTTATAGATAAGAAAACTGAAGTACGGAAAAACAAAGTAATTTGCCCAAAGTCACAAATATGATTAATTGCTGACTTAGAATTCCAACCCAGGTACCCTGAATCCAACATCCTCATTCTTAACCAGTAATAGTCTCTCAGATAGACTGTAAATATAAACAAAAGTAAGCATGAGTATTGAAAATATTTAGTAGATTTCTATTATAAGTACTCTGTGGTCATGGAAATCATCCAGAATATGTCTATATTACTTTTATTTTAGAGTACTATAAAAATAAACATTTTTTTCTTCTAATTTCCATAGAGAACTCATGGAATCCTGAGAATACATCCATGAGAGTTTGTAGATCATAGCATTAAAAAATATTTAACCAGATTAAACAGTAAATCATGGCCTCTAGGAAAACTAAAACTCTAACCCTAGTAACATGTTCTCTTAATCTGCTTCATTTTCTTAACTTCTTTGTATTTGAAAGAAGGATATACTTGATTTCCCATTACAAATTATTTTAAGCCAAGGATGGAGTACTATTTAACAGTTATTGCAGCAAGGTAATTCATGTGTTGGCTGGAAGGCCACACTAAATGATCTCTAAAATATTTCCAACTCTGAGAAGACATGACTTTATGAAAGAACCATGACTCCTAGGACTGGGAGGAAGAAATTGAGGAGGTAAGATTAATAGAAACTAGTTTCTCAGATAAATGATCCTGAGTAGATGGTCCTCAAGCCTTCTGAGCCTGGGTGCAAAAGGATCTCAGCAGAAAGGCCCTGAAGAACTGTGTGCAGATTTCTGAGGAAGAGGCTCCAGTTAGCTTGGAACTACCAGTAGAAGCTGGTATATTGAGAATTTTTTTTACTTAATAATTAAAAAATTTATCAGTTATTAACTGTATTATCAAATTCAAGGGGGAAATTTGATTATCTCAATAGATGTAAAAAAAAAAAAAAAGGAAAGAAAGAAAATATTTGACAAAATCAGCCAACAAGAAGTAGAAAAGAACTTCCTTGACTTAGGGAAGAACAGCTGTGAGAAGTTTTAGGCTAACATTAAAGTTAATGTCAAAACAATGAAAGCTTTCACACTCATAGCAGGAACAAAGCAAGGATGACTGTTCTCACCATTTCTATTTAACACTGTACTAGAAGTCCTAGCATGCACAATAAGGCAATAAAAAGAAAAAAAGAACACATAGATTGTAAATGAAGTAGTAAAACTGTCTTTATTCACAGACAACATGATTATGTACCTAAAAAGTTTTAGAAAAGTGTAATAGAATTACCAGGATTAATAGCAGTTTTAACAAGGCCTTGGGAAAAAATGTCAATATATAAAACTCAATTATGATTCTATGTGCTACAATAAAATATTGGGAAATAAAATTTCAAAATTATCATTTATAATAGCACCAACAAATATTAAAACATTAGGGAAAAATTTGACACAATACATGCAAGACATGTACAGAAAAAAATAAAATACATTGCTGAGAGATTAAAAACTTAAATAATTGAAGGGAAAACATGTTTATGCAAAGTCTCATCATCATTATTAAAATGCTCATTCACCCAATTTTACTTCAACACAATCTCAATTCATATCCTAGAAGGTTTTTGGAAAGTTGATACACTGATTCTAAAATGTATATGGAAATACATAGAATCTAGAAAAAAAAATAATTTTGGATAAAGGAAGATACTAAGACCCAAAGTCTTACTGTAAAGCAAAAGGAATTAAGACAGTGTGGTACTGAAATAAGGATAGGCATATAGAACAATGGAACAGTAGAATCCAGAAAGAGACCCATATAAATATGACCAATAAATTAATTTAAAAGGTGCCGTGGTAATTTAACAGGAAAAGAAAAGTCTTTACAACTAATGGTGCTGCAACAATTGAAGAGCCACATACACTGGCAAAAAGAACCCTGATCCTTACCCATATCACACAGAAAAATAACCTCAAGTTAATAGTAGACTTAAATGTAAAAACTAAAACTATAAAATTTACTTTTATTTTTTTCAAGTCATATATGGCTTCCTTGATCCACCATATGACTTATTCACATAAATGTTAAAACTACAAAACTCTTAGAAGAAAACAGAAGGAAATGTTTGTAACTTTGGTATTTCTTAAAATGCAAAAATCAATAATTATTAAAAGAATTGATATATATGGATATAATTCATTAAAAGTTGTTAGGTCGGCTCAGGGTCCAAAATGTCCAATTAGGGGGACCGGTCAGCAGCTGCGAAAAGGGGCGGCTAGCCAGACGCTGACAGTCACCAGTAGACACGCCTCCTGTCAATCAGAGGGTTTTCCTGACCTATCCAGGAAGGACTCTGGCCTTCTCTTCCTGCCCCCAAGCCCTCCCCTTCCTGACCGAGTTTTTCAAATTCTTCCTACACCGGAGCCCCATTCCTCCGGACACACTCTGATGGACAGGAGGATTCGTCCTAGAGCGTGTATTCCAATAAAGTCTTGCTGAGCAGTTTAATTCATCTCCTCCTGGTCATCTAGTCTTTACAAAAATCACAATTAAAAAATGAAAAGATAAGCTACAAATAGGAAAAAAACCTCAATACATGTATCAAACAAGAGATTTGTGTTCAGGATACATAAAGAATACTTACAGCTCAATGATAAATAATCCAAATGAAAATGGGCAAAAGATTTGACCAGACATTTCTCCAAAGATTATATGCAATTACTCAGAAAGGACCTAAAAATACGGTCAACATTATTAGCCTCTGAGAAAATTGAATTTAAAGCCACAATGAGATGCTTTTACACTTAGGTCAAAATGAACCCTAATGTTATGTATAACTAGAAAGACCCAATAAAAAGGGAAGAAAATAAAACCCCACAATGAGAGACCATTACATATTCATAAGAATGATTAAAATATTAAAAAACTCACAATATAAGCATTAGAAAGCATATAAGGCAACTCATGCATTATTGGCAGAATAGTAAAGTGATAATTTTGCAATTTAAGAAAGTTAA
This sequence comes from Geosciurus inauris, assembly GCA_004024805.1. NCBI lineage: Eukaryota > Metazoa > Chordata > Mammalia > Rodentia > Sciuridae > Geosciurus > Geosciurus inauris. Next base: position 5,667 of record PVHX01010904.1, read on the forward strand.
AAAGATTGGAAAATAAAACCATTGATAAAGAATTTTTTATTTTCTCCTTAAAAAAAAGTTAAGAATACACTTAACATACAACACAACAATTCTACTTATAGGTATTTACCCAAGAGAAATAACAGATCCTCACACAAAGAATTTGACATTAATGTTCATAGTAGCTTTATTTGTAGCTAAAAACTGGTAATAAGGTAAATGTCTACCAACAGGTGAATAAATAAATTGCGGTTATGCACACAATGGAATGTAATTCAGCAATAAAAAAAGAGCAAACCACTGATGCCTGCATCACATCGATGAGTCTCAAAATCATCATGCTAAGTAAAAGAATCTAGACATAAAGGAATATATATTGTATTATTTTATTCATATGCAAATCTAGAGTGAAGACTGACAGCAAAGGGGAATTGAAAAAAATGGGGGGCATTGCCAAAACTTATCAGGTTGCAAAAAATGTTTATTTTTATTGTGGATTGTTATATTTAAAAGATTAGCAAATTGAATGAATACAAAATAAACTTACCATATTGGCTCATTAGGGCTACACACCAAAGTACACAGACAGGTGGCTTAAACAACAGAAATGTATTGCCTTGTGATTCAGGAGGTTAAAAACTGGGGATCAAGAAGTCAAAAACTGTGGTTGTTTTTTTTTTTCCCCCTGAGGCCTCTCTTTTTGGTGTGTAAATGGTTGTCTTCTCTTGTTTTCAAATAGTTGTCCCTCTGCACATGTCTGTGTCCTCATTTCCTCTTCTTATAAGGACACAAGCCATATTGGCTTAAGATCCACCTGATGACCTAATTTAACCGAAGTTACCCCTTTCAAGTCCCTCTCTCTAGACACAGTCACAGTCTGAGGTAATGAAGATTAGAATTTCAACATATCAATTTTGAGGGGACACGATTAAGTCCATAACACTTACAAAATTAAAATTTATTTCTATTTAGTAAATTTATGGTGGCTATAATACCAGGGAAGCTAGACTGGGATGCCACAGGACTCTTTAAGATTGATCAAAAACTTCATCTTGACTCAGCACAGTGGCACTTGCCTAGTAGCCCAGTGACTCGGGAGGCTGCAGTGGGAGGATCTCAAGTTCCAGACCAGCCTGGGCAACTTAGCAAGCTCCTGTCTTAAAATAAATAATAAAAAGGGCTTGGATATAGCTCAGTGACAGAGGGGCCCTGAGTTTGATCCCTGGTACCAAAAACAAACAAACAAACAAAAAATTAAAAATACAAAATAACCCCAAAACTTCTTCAGCCAGGCATGATGTGAGGTGTGGTGGCACACATACCCCTGCTGTTCAGGAGGTTAAGGTAAGAAAATCACAAGTTCAAGGCCAGTCTGGGCTACTTAGTAAGACCCTGTCTCAAAATAAAATTAAAAAAAAAAAAGGCTAGAGATGTAGCTCAGTGGTAGAGCACTATGCCTAGCATGCATAGGGTCTGGGTTCAATGCCCAATGCTAAAAAGTTTTGTCTTTACCCTGTGGCACAGCCTAATTTTAAAACGGAAAAAAAAAAAAGGTAGGAAGACTCAGATTGTGAGAGAGATGGATGGTGAGTACATAGTTCTTTGATAAACTTTCAAACTTAAAATTATGAAGTGATGAAAAACCATCTTATTTGTGTCTGTACAAGAATCTGCATGTTGTATAATTTAGATTTTTAGAGTGTAAGAGTAGTCTTTTCATTATCACCCCATGGAAAGGGAAGATTTGGAGGATCCCCTTCCCATTTCCCAAACCAGATTTCCCAGGTACTTAGGGCTGACATGACTGAAGTTACAAATCCTTGAAGTATTTCTTTTTTTTTTTTCCCCCAAAAGGAACCAAAAAGGTTACACTTATATATCATGGCATAAATAGAACTCTTCAAAAAGGTGTTTCTTGTTCAAGAGAAATAATATGAAGATAAAAATCCATTTCAGATGTCAAATGGGAAACCCAAAGAGTTGATTTCCTGTGACAACATTCCCATGGAGGGAAGAGGGACATCATCTGAGGAAAAAAATGGGGCATGTCAGTATAAAGGAAACCTCTCTTTTATTGATAGTCTCTTCAGGAACGGTGTGAATGATTTCATCCTCTGAGAAGAATAGTTTGGGCTGAGCAATTGCTTTTATAACAAAGGTTAAGCAACAATGAACTCCACCTTTAGAATGAAATCATTAACAGAACCTCTTCTGAACTTTGAAATATGCTATTTAAGGCCAATTAAGATTTCTCAGCTGGTGTTATCAATCCCCTGGCACTTTTGAAAGAGCATTAGCAAACAAGAATTTGTGTATCTGGGAGTGTGTGAGTGCTTCTCATAGCTATTGGAAGGTAAAGAAAAACCAATACATGGCAGGTATGACAACATGAAAAATACCTGCACCCCCTCTTCTCACTGCCAAACCAGGAGTCCCAGAAAGTTCAATAGGAATCAAATTTGAGGGATGACCTACTAGGCTTCCTGGCAGATAAAGCATAGGGTTCACAAACACTGAGATTAGGAATATTAATTGGAAGAGAGGCAGAGTAGGAAAAGACTGACCCCTCTCTTGGAAGGGCTGGGAAGTACCTTGTAGAGGGAAGGAAGTGAGATGCTTGAGTTTCATGTTAAGAAAGTGGTTCGAAGTAGCAGTATTGGAAACTGTTCATGTACCACATGGTTTAAGGCCAATCAAATACTCAGTCCTACACGGAGTAACTGTATGTCCTGGTTTGCTTGAGATAGTCCCACTTACTCCTGTTGTCCTGGTGTCATTATTAATTAAACCGCCTTTCATGCCCAAGATGGAAGATACCTTGTTATATAGTCCATGTATGTGTATGGAATGAGGCAGGCCACACTTTCTAGCACATAAGGGACACAGACAATGGCAGGGAAGAAGCAGTCACCTGGCTTAGTAAGAGGGAGCAACAATAGCTGCAGCAGTCCTAGAGCTGCAGTGTGAAAGCCAGTGACAATAGAAGAACATATACATGACTTCTGATGAGATCATGGAAGCCAACTGGACATGGGCATCAGGAAGCCAGAAGGATGGGGCCTCGGTCATTCCTCAGCTGCCGGGGTGGTGTTTGTAGTTGAAGACCTCTGCTATGGCAGCTTGAATAATCCCAGAGTCACTTTCATAGATGTCAACCAAGGCCCTGCCTTCAGAGGACCCTGCTCTTGGGGTTTAAAGGTCTACAGTCATCGTTTTGAAATTCTTAATAATTTTATCTTTGATGTTGTCTTTAAGTCAAGTCTGGTAGGACAACAGAGTGTGCTCCAAAGATTTGGAGTTGTATCTCATGTCTACTCTGTCTCCTGCTGCCTCTGTGCCTACAGTGTGCATTCATAGTGGGCCACTCCCCAGTCCTCAAGCACTGGCCTACTTGCCCTCCCTCTCCCCACCCCTGCCCAGTGCCTACTGTCCCTTCTGGTAGAAGCTTAGGTGCTGGCACTCTATGGTCCAAGCTGGGGTGAGGAACAGTATCCGTTGTTCCTATGTAAGGCTGCATTGCTTGGACCACCTCTGATTCTGGTACTGATCATATCCTGGTACAGAGTTTGCAATCCCTGTAGTGACATTCGTACACAGTGATTTGGGGCTATGGGCCTGTGGAAAGGGGAGAATGTCTCCAGCTTGGCAGGAGGTGGCAGGAGGGAAAACTATGTAGCTTGTAAGATGCTAATGTACCTAAAAAGTTGCAAACCAGTACCTTAAGTGCCAGTGTATATCTGCACCCATCTGGTGAGGATTCCCATGCTTGGGAGAGCACAACATTAAAACAGCATAAAATGCAGATTGACAAATAAAATGCAGATTGACAAGGAAAATGAAAGAAAATAGTGTTATATTTTAATACCTTAAACAATACATTTTTACTGCCTCTTGGACAGGGGGCCTATATTTTCACTTTGCACTAGGGTTTTCAAATTACATAGCTATCCTTAAATATCACCCTTATGAAGCCAACGTGGCAAGGGCCTTTCAGATAACAACCTATATCCCCCTTACTGGCAGTCAAGCCAATATCCATCTTGGTCATCCTACAGCATCTCTCTGAGATGGATCCCACTTTAGAATCCAGTTTCTTTTCCAGACCCCTTACCCAACCTCCTGCACCTGCAAGCCTTTCCGTAATTCCCTCTTCATCTTTAATGCCTCCCTGGTTCCAGCCCAATTCCAGTTATTGGTTCCTACTATCAGACCAGTTTGTACCATCGGTTTACATCTGTGTTTTAATTGGAGACTCGAAGTTCTCACCCTTCTTCAGATACTTGCAAAACATTTGGTGTAATGGGAAGGAGATGGCATTAGAGTCACACATCCTGGACTTAGTCTTAGCCATTACTCATTAGATGTGTGAACTTCAGTGATTTGTTTTACCTCCCTGAGACTCAGTTTCCTAATCTGTAAAGTTGGAAGATAAATCCTGATCTCCAGTTTCTTGATCATCTAGGTGGGTGGTGCCATTTAGAAGCAGATCTCTGTATCTTTGCAAGTAAAGTTGGTACTTTTATAGTTGCTTTACTGGACATGAAGAAAACTTCTGTCACCATGCTTTTCAGGTGAGAAAGTTTCCAAGCTTCCTGTTCTCTCCTTTCAATTCTATTACTCCTAGCCAATATCCTTGTGCCTTCTAGGGGTCAGCATGTAGAACTATAGAGCATGTGGACTCTCTAGCTCTGTCTTTGCCTTTCCAAATGACCTGTATTTGGAACAGTCTGGTAGCATTGATCGTGATTTGTCCCCAAGGTGTCTCTCCTTAGACACCTTTCAGTTTGGAAAAGGCAACATGATATTTACCCCCAGAACTATACCTCCCACCCCAAACCTCTTCTTTAGCTTAGCTTCCCAGATGCTGCCAGGAAACCAGACCCCAACCTCCTCTTTTCATGAAGAGATATTTAGCATCATTACTGTGTTTCCCCCTCACACTCCCTGTCCAACCTCCTTTTTTCCTTTGGCCTGTGTGGACAAAAAAAGAAGGATGTTTAATTACATAGTCATCTTAATCCTTATAAAAATAAAAGTTGAAAAAAGTGTTTCACCATGACCTACATTCCCAAGAAGGACCCTCTGTTAATGAACTTGAAGCTGGAGATGGTGCAAGCCTCTCCTCTGGCATCTTCCTCCTCCCCTGGAAAGAAGAAAGCAGCAACAGACTGTACCCGTGGGATTACAGGTGGGAAACCACAGGCATCGAAAGACTGAGTGAAGCTCCTGATCAGAGAGATTTTGTGAGTGAGGCTTTCAAACATGGCTGGCTTATTTCCCACATGGCTTTACAATGAAGGGGATTTATGTCTTGGCTTTTCCTGTCAGAGGCCTCTGAGTCATGATATGATGATGAGTCTAATCCCCAGGGATTTGGGTGTGAAGACAGAATGGTTTGGGCTGCCCTCTCTCCCTCCCATCTCTGCTCCACAGTGAAGGCAGTGTTCTGGTGTCAGGGAGGATACAGAAATGAGGCCTGCACCTGCTTGCAAAACCAGCCTAGGGGAAATCTGCCTGATTATGGATTTTAAGAAATGGCCTTCCTGTGGTTCTGGCTCTAAGCTGAAAAAGCCCACAAGTTAGTGGGTCAAAATTATTTGTGGTCTTTTGATCACATACAATAAGATAATCCTGGGAGACAGCAATTGTAATCTTCCCTTTTATTGCCTAGCACTGGGCCTGCTCCATTGTACACAGTCACCAGAAAAATTAGAGTTCAAACAATGAATCTGTTCAGTCTGGTTTGAGTCAAGATAGGGAGATAATCACAACGAGGGCCAAAGAGCCTGCCATGGGCTGAAGAGTCCGGGAGCATTTGCTTGGAAGCTTTTCTTGCAGAGCTCATCCATCTAGTCTGCCATAAATGCTGTGGCCTTCCTTTCTAGCTCCACTACCACTCTCGTTCTTTTTTTTCTTTTTCTTTCTTTCTTCTTTTAGTGGTGTTGGGGATTGAACCCAAGGCCTTGTGCATGCAAGGCACTCTCCCAACTGAGCTATATCCCCAGCCCTCCACTGCCACTTTCTTAATGAAGGCCCTAATAATCTCTAGCCTGGACCGTTGCAATATTCTCCTATCCATCTGCCTTCTTTCAGCATTGACCAGCTTCTTCTACCATCCTAATGCTTCCTTCAAACTGCTGTCAAAGTGGTATTTCTGAAATGCAAGGCTAATCTTGAGTCTCATCTGCTTGCTATCCTTCAATGCTTCTTGTTTCCCACTACAGTATCCTCAGTCTTTAAATACTGAGCTTTCACACATTTCATTCCTGCCAAACTTGGGTATGGTCCTTCATGAGGTCTCCTCTCTCTTTTCTCGGTAGTAACAAATCAACAGAGCTGAAGACGGAGTACAAGCTTATCAAGAAGAACTGACCTATCTTTACCTTTGGTAGTGTGTTATCAAAACAACAGGGATATCAAATATAAATAATATTGATATCTAAATGACTTTTAAAAAAATATGCTGCTCAAACAGTGATTCAGAGATTTCCTCTTAAGAACACATAAAAGTGAATCATAATGGTTCTAGATCAAATCCATGCATTGCATACAAGATTTTCATGATCTGTTCCCTGCTGAATTCTCTAGCTTTGTAACTGAAAGCTTGGTCCCTGTCCCCAATGTCAATCAATGCCAATTTAATAATGAGGACACGATTTTGAGAAAAAGGAAAAAGAAGGTTTTTTGCTTTGCTAGCAAAGAAGAAACACAGGGAACTCCTGTCCCAAAGACTGACTCTCTGGATCAGAAGGGACAGGGGGGTTTTAAAGGGTTACATTCCAGGTGTGCTCTGGTAGGGGGTCCCAGGGAACTCTGATGGCTTGTTAGGATTCACTTGTTAATTTGGGAGATATTTACTTCCCAGATCCTTAGCAGGTATCTCCTTCCTGTAGTGGTTGTGTTCAAGGGCAGTTAACTAGGGGAAGAAAAGATAACACTATCTCCCTAATCTTGTTAGGGAGGGGGAGAGGGGAGAAAAAAGAAAAAACTTTTTTTTTTTTTTAAATAAACCTTAGAGCAATGAGGGTTATATGCATAAGGTGAAGAGACCACTGTTACAGCTTCATCTCCCGCTGCTTGTCAGTTTACACCATCCCTGTTATTCCTGTCCCCATTATTCCTGTGCTAGTCACTGTGAACTAATGCTGTTTCTTGCATTACACATGCCATTTTTTATCCGTTAGAGCCAACATTAACTACCTGCTTGGAGTATACTGGCCACTACTTCAAGTATTCTCCATGTTTTACTTTCTTTAACATTCAGAATAATCCTACAAACTACCACAATTGTTAATCTTATTATTTAAAAAAACAAATGAGGCTCAGAGAGGTCCAGGAATGTTCTAGTCCACAAAGTCGATGGTGATAGCACCAGGAAGTGGATACATGCAGTTTGCTTCTTAACCATTCCATGCTAGCTGCCTGTCTAATGGCTTCCTGGTGAATTTCTATTCATTCTTCAGTAAGCCATTCAAACACCATTTTTCCTATGGAGCCTTCCCTGATATCTCAGGTCAAGTTGAATATATCCTGTCTTGTGCCTCATGAACTCCACACATAACCTTTAGCTCTTCACGGAATGATTGGTCCCAGCTCCTCACTCAGATACTTATGGAGATTTTCCCTGTGAATCTCCAGTATCTAGGTTGGTATATTATAGATGCTCAATAAAGTTTTGTTGAATAGGATCACATTCTTCTATGAATCATTTCCCTTTTTAGTTTCAGCTTTGTGAATCAGCTCTGACTCTCAGTTATCCTCAGCATCCCTTTTCCAGAATATGTTTTTAGCTGTAGAGCACACAAGAGCAAACTTTGCAACAATGGAAGGAACACTGAGTTTCAACTCTGGTTAGATCAGCGTCATTTAGGTGGACACCTGAATTGCTGAGACCAGCTTTCCCCAGCTTCTCAGCATGTGTGTTGTTTTCTCCTCATGACATTCACATTTTATGTATTGCTCTGTACTTCTGAAGAACCTGCTCCTGGACCGAGTTTAAAATTCCTGTTCAAATTATCTGTTGCTACAAAATAAACTGCCCTAAGCCTTATTAAAATTTCTTTTGCTCATTGAGGCTGGGCTAAACTATGCTCTTGGAGACTCCACATTCTAAAAGTTAGTACTGATTTTTGTTTGTTTCCAGGGTTTTGTTTTGTTTTGTTTTTCCCCCAGTGCTAGGGATTAAACCCAGAGCTCATCCTGCCGCTGAACCACACCCGCAGACTCCTCGGTTTTGATTTAATTTGATTATTACCCCCAGCACTCTCACTTAGGTCCTGGTTTATTAAGTGGGTCAAAAGGTGCTGGCAGTGCCATGGGAGTGGATGAGTCTTTCTCTCCATCCGGTCTCAGCCTCGCATCCATTCATTTCCTGCTCATTGCCTCCTCACAATCTGCAAGACCCATGAGAACAGGGACGGTGCCTGACTTGTTTTCCACTTAATCCCCAACATCTGTCAAAGTTCCTGGCTTGTTGCAGACACCTACTGAGAGGTGTTGAATTAACAAGTGGATGAATCATAAACACTTGTCTACGTGGTAGAAAAAGCAAGGACTTTGGAGTCAGGAAGACCCAGGTCACAGTCTCAGTTCTACATTCTAAGTTTAAGCATGCATAGCAGTGATATTCTAAAATGTGTTAGATAAAAATAACACATAATCAGAATTAGCTTAGAAAGTTTTTATAAAGGTGCCTCCAGTAATATAGCCAATGTGTCTTCCAGGAACAGATTTCTATTCATCCAGGTTAGTACCATACCAAGTTGGCTTGCATTTAGGAGACATGTCACAATAAAAATTTTCACCTTTTGACCTCAGCATCATTCTCAGCTTGGCAAGCGGCTGCCACTTTCAGTAGCACACGGGAATGGAGACCCTTAGGCCAATAGCAGAGCCACAGTTTCCCTGGCAGGCTCCCTGAGTGCAGTAATGGGCCTATACCATTTATACTTTATACAAATGCCACTTTTTATTACATATTTTATATTAATATTCAAGGTCAATACAATAGGTGCTTGTTATATTTAAAATTATTTTTTTTTGATTTTATATGCATTCCTATTAGTTAAGTGCTCATAGAAAGCCCTAGTTTGCTTCTTTATCCAGAAATATGACATCTCTGGTCTATAAATAAAGCAAGGAAAGGGGGAAAGGGAACCATAAGAAAGATAAAAGAAACCAGAGAGGGACAAGAGAGCAGAGGCGTGCTTTGTATCTGCACGCTCTCCTTTCTGATTGCTCAACAGAATACCTCTGAGAATTCTGCCCTGTCCTCTATATTTAATTAACCAAATGCTCTTGCAGTGGAACATATGTACCAGGCATTGTTCTAAGTATGACCTTGTTACTCACAACACCTCCCATGGGCATATTCTTACTCTCATTTTGTAAAAGGAGAGACTGAGGCATAGAGAGCTGAAGTCACTTGGTCCAAGGTATTATCTGCTGAGGTTCAAACCCAGGTGGTTTGGCCACAGAAGGCATGCCTGCAATGGTTTCTCCAAGCTGCCTCCCCTCTTTCTACTTGACTTTGCCTCGGATCCTCCCCATCCATCACACAGACTATTGCACTAGCTCTGTACTGGCCCCTACCTTTAGTCTCACCACTCCAATCCAGTTTTCAAACTTTCCCTCTTTGCATTGTTTAAGAAGTCTGTTTTGACACAGATCTGAACCTGCAGCCTCTACTGGCACACCTATGGCAGCATGAGCCTAACAGTACTTCTCAGAACTCAGTCAAATTTATAGGACAAGTGTTCCCAGGAAATGCTGTTAAGTCCTCTCCTTCCTGTAGGGAGAGGCCCTTTTGTTTGTGAAAGGTGCTGGGGAGTCTTGGAGTAAAAAACTCATGTAAGTTCATCCCAGCACCTTGCCAGATTTCCTGGAGTGCAGACCTTGTTCACATGATGCCATTTTTCAAGGTGAGTGTTTCACAGATCTTGGGAAATGTTAGCCCACGGGATCAAGTCTGCACTCTGTATTTTGTCAAGAAAGGCCTTCTTTTTGACCTAGACTGGCGTGCCCTTTTATATCATCTCTGATCTCACTTTCTCTTCCCCACCTCATTGAATTTCTCTTCTTGCCCTCTGTGCCTTTGCTTCTGCCATGTCCTCTCCTGGGATGTTCCTCCTTATTCTCCTGGTAACCTCCTAATCATTTCAAAAGCGAGCCCTAGTATCTCCGCTTCTCTGAAGCCTTTCCCACCCTCCACAGTGGGATAAATACCTATTCCTTTCCCCTAGATCCCCATAGATTTTTAAAAATTCATACTGCTTTCTTTTTTTTTTAATATTTTTTTAGTTGTTGATGGATCTTTATTTTATTCATTTATTATTTATATGTGGTGCTGAGGATCGAACCCAGTGCCTTACGCATGCTAGGCAAGTGCTCTACCACTAAGCTACAGCCCCAGCCCCATACTGCTTTCTTTTAAAGCTGTTTTGTCTTCTGTCACTTTTCCTTTCATGTTTCTTTTAAAACTGTAATTATAATGTGTGCAGTAGGTGCCTAGATCTCTGTTAAGCAGCCTATACAAATTTTCTCCTTTATGCTTCATAAAAACTTTATGAAGTAGATATTGTTATTATTACTTGCATTTTAGAGAAAGGATCTCTAATTGTCTCTGAATCTGAGGTTTCAGAGAAGCTAAGAACCTAAGGGAGTACTCAGCTCATCAATGGATAGAGCCAGGATTTGAACCCATTTTATTCATGTTGATTCTACATGTCTGTCTGCTTCCCTGAAGTTTGATGGTTCCAAAGGCATAGACTCTTCTTATTCATGTCTCTACCCTTAGCTCCTAGCACAGGATCTGCTAAGGAGAGTGTAACAACGACCTGTGTTTAATAAATGACTGACTAGATATAGGGTGGAAATGACTCAGCCTCAACAGTTCTTCTCCCCTGACTTCCACTCCATCAGGCAAAACCCTTCTCTGTCTGTAACCTCTCACAGCAGGGAGAATTAACCTGCAGAATCTCAGCTCCACAGCTGCAGAATTTAGATGTTGAGTGTCTCCCAAAGATCGTATGTTTCAAGCTTGGTCTCTAGGGTGGCATTGTTAGGAGATGATGGAAACTTTTGGGGGTGGGCCTTTTGGGATGTTCTTAGGTCATTGGACAGGGACACACCATCCAAAGTCATTATGGGACACCAGTCCTTCCTGTTGTTATTCTTTTTCCCCTTTTTCTTCCTGGTTGTGAGGTGAGCAGCTTTCTCCTCTACACACTCCCACATAATATGTGCAAAACAATGGAGGTCAATCGATCATGGACTGGAACCTCCAAAACTGTGAGTCAAAATAAACCTTTTGTGTTGATATGTTAATCATGTCAGGTATTTCATTATAGTGACAAAAAGCTAATACAATAGCCTTTATCAAAGATAGAATGAACTCTGGATCTTATATTTTGTTAAGACTGATTTTTTTTTAAAGGTAACTATTTATTTATAATATTTCAAATCCTTCCAGTGTGCCATGTACTACTTTAAGTGCCTGTTCATCACTGAAGTAGGTGTTGGTGTTGCCCTCCACTTATAGAGGAAGACATTGAGATACAGAGGAATGAGAAGCTTGCTCCCAGCTCCCACAGCTAGTGAGTGGTATAGCTGGAATTCCAAGCTGACAAACTGGACCAAAGTGCATGCATCTCATCCATCACTCAATACCAGCCAGCCCATAATTATTTCTATTCTAGAAAGTTTTTTAAATGGGGTTTCTACTTGGGGAATTTTGTTGATCAGTTGTCCGATTCCCTCAGTGAAATCTATTGCAGGCCTGGTCACATTTTCCAAGGACCTCACTGAGGTGAGTGCCCTGCCTGCCATCTCTTTTCATCTTGCCCTCTCCCCTATTCCCTTCCCAATCCTACAAGCTAATCACAAAGCCTTAAAAACCAGGGAGAATCACTCCTTTAAAAAGAGAAAACAATAAAATTCAGGCTTTCAAAGCTAATTCATTTTGACATAGATGGCCGGGAGGAAACTTGCCTCTGTTTGTTGGGGATTATGTTGTAGGGACACTAACAGAAGCCACATCAGATGAACTGTAGACTCCAGAGCTAGAACAGCCAATAGCCAATTGAACAATAATTGTGTCATTTATTACCTTATAGTCTAAATAGTGTCTCTTGAGTTTCCTGATTCTTAATCCAAAAAATCTTTTCTCAGTGTTCAGGTGGTAAATTATTTATCTGCCTTTCCTCCTCTTTCATTAACCTGTTCTCCCTATGGGAATGCAGCAGTTACTAGCAACTTGCCCCAGACAGGAAGTGGTAGAGCAAATCCAGGAGATGTTAACACTAAGGCTTCTCAGAGATTTCAGGCCATGATGATTAATCTAGAGAGGCAGCACTTGTTATGGTTTAGATGTAAGGTGTCCCTCTGAAAGCTCATGTGTGAGACAATGTAAGAAGATTTAGAGGTGAAATGATTGAGTTATGACAGCCTTAATCCAACCAGTGCATTAATCCCTTGGTAGGGATTAACTGAGTGGTAACTATAGGCGGGTAGTGTGTGGATGGAGGAGGTGAATCCCTGCGGGTGTGACTTTGGGGTTTGTATTTTTGTCCTCATTCAGCAGAGCTCGTTTTCTCTGTTTCCTGGTGCCATATTACCAGCTCCTTTCCTCCTCTGCACTATTCCACCTTGATGTTCTGTCTCACCCAAAGAATGGAATATGCCACCTATGGACTAAGGCCTGTGAAACTGTGAGCCTCTTTTAATGGTTCTTGCTAGGTTTTTTGGGCACAGCGGTGAACAAAGCTGACTAAAATATTACTAAAGGGTAGGTAGGAGACTGGGCTTGAGATCAAGAGTGTGTGGATTCAAATTCTAACTCTACCCTTGCAAACCATGGGTTCTTGGGTGAGTTATTTCATTTTCCTTTGACTCTGTTTCCTAATCTGTAAAATGGGTGATAATAATATCAACTTCACTGGGCTATGAAAATTGTACACACTATGTATATAGAACATTTAGAAGAGGTTCTGACACATACTAAATGCTTTGTAAGGATCTGCTATTATTATTGCTCTGATTGTTATTGGTAGATGGAGTGATTTTTGTAAGAGTGGCTATTTAAAAGGGGAGGGATTCATTGAAAACCTTCCATTGACTTTCATTGATCATACTTGGTTTTACTTCATCAAGCATTTCTTGATCAGTATCTGACTTATTGTTGAGGATTCAACAAGAAATAAGACAGGAATACATACATACATACATACATACATAAATTTCTATTCTAGACCCAATGAGAAGACAGAGGCAATAACGGTGAGTGAAAGAATAAGCCTGGAATCTGAAATTAGGAAACTCTGAGATCAATCGTGCTTTTATTCAACAAAAACCTATTGACTTCCTGCTTTGTGAAATATTCCAGGCCCTAGGAATATGGTGTTGAAGAAGGTAGGGATACTGACTATAGTGTAAGGTGAACTTATCACCCAGAGAGGCAGTGACAATATTCTACGCAAAGTGTTGTTGAAGGGACAAACACAAAATACTAAGGTGATACAGAGGATGGATGCCTGATCTTGATGAGCACTGGCTACTGAGGAAAGCTGTTGGGGACCTCAACACTGTGTAGTGTAACTCTATCCTCATGTTACATGTGAGAAAATGAAAACCCAAGTTGGTAAAGGGTCTTGCTCAAAGTCAGATCACCCTGCTGACTGCTGCAGGAGGGATTTGAGGACTCAAGACCTTTGTATCCACCTTATTTCTACACTGTGCTCCTGATGGCAACTTAATTACAGTTGGTCTTAGGTAAGCACCCATTCCTCCTCGCAGAGCCAGGGGGTGTTATTATTTGCTTTGAACCTATCAACAACACCACCAAAATTCTAGATGATTAAAAATCAAGCTGATGCTCCTGCCTTTTAGAACTCTTTGAGGGTTTCTGAACAATCAGGAAACTTTAGCCTGTATTTTCAGAATATGCTGTCAGGGAAGGTCATCTGAATCATATCCATCAAATGTTGGGGATGACTCATTGTCAAACAAATCTCACTTTTAAGAACTTGTCTTTATAAATACACAAGAAGAAATCACTTCTGTTACTTTGGAAAGAGTTCTTCATTTCCTCCTGCTTCCCTCCTGCGCCCCTCCAACAAAAGGCCCCACAGAAGAGATGTACATTTTCTCACTGCCCACAGCTCAGCTGGCTTCAGGTGCCCAGGATCCCCCAGAGCAGCTGCCCACCCCACAGTTTGTTCTTCCCTGGCCCTGATGGGGGCTGACTCACTGAAGCCTGAAGGCTTTGTCTCTCAGGGTTATGGCCTGTGGGGAGGAAGCGAGCTGCTTCTGGAGCCAGTGGGTAATTAAAGACACAACATACAGCCCAATGAGTGGCTGTTGCTCAGAAGAGGCTCCCAGCCACTTTAGGCCCAAGAATGAACATTCCTAAGGAGAAGCCTGGGGCTACCTTTCCCTTTATTGGGTCATCAGCAGGAGGGGGTCTTCCAGGCCACTGTCCTGAGTGTGCTTTCTTTCAGTTCTTCTTACGAATGGTTGGTTCCTTTAACTGAACTCCTTCTTGATGAAAAAAGGGGTATACAGGGACAGCCCTGGTCACCCATACTCCAGCCTTTGGACAAACTTTGTTCAGTGTTGCCAGAAAAACTTACACACTAGGTTCCCCAAGGAGCCAAAGTAAAGGTCAAATTTTAGTATATATCCTTTCATACATTTTTTCAAGACCAAATAGCTAAATATATATAAATGCTTTCCCTCCAGTTATTCTAGAGCATATGTCTATGTTAATACTTTTACATCATTATTTTTACTTTGTGTGTGTGGTGTTGGGGATTCAAATCCAGGGCCTTTTGCATGGTAGGCAAGCATTCGATCATTGAGCTATACCCTTCGTCCTACAATATTATTTTTGATGGCTACACAATGGTTCATTATATAGCTATACCATTTAACTTGACCAATGTTTTATTTGATATTTAGGTTGTTTCCTATTTTCAGGAAAGCCTCCCCCCCCCCCCCATGGTACTAGGGATCAAACCCAGGGCATGATGCATGCTAGGCAGGTGTTCTATCCCTGAGTTACATTCCAGCCTCTTTTAATCCCTCCTAGGAAATAGAAATTCAGTTTAGCAAAATGGAAAAATGTCATCTACTCCCTTTAAAGTGTTCTCAACCAGGGGTGAATTTATTCTCCAGAGATATTGGATAGTATCTGGAGACACTTATATTTGTTACAACTGGGGGACTCTACTGTAATCTAATGAGTAGAGACTTGAGAGGCTGACCGACATTCTACAATGCATAGGACAGCCTTCTATGATTAAGAATTAGCCAGTCTACAGTCAGTCAGGCTGAGGTTGAGACTACTTCGAATATCGATCTAATTATTGTTACAAACAAGTGAGCTGTCCCTCAGAGATCTCAGTCCCCTTCCCCACAGTTCCTGATTGCCGCTTTTTCACTACTGTTCATCAGATATAAAGGCAGTAACCTTCTGGACCCAGACATGATAAAGATACAGTCCTTCCCTGTGCTGAATCACACCTTGTGTTGCGAAAGCCCTTATTCCAGATCAGTGGAAACTGTGCTTTTCCTTGAGCATGTTGCTCTTAGCAACCAAACTCTCAGTCTTTATTCAATTACTCAGTCTATAGTCATGTGCTTTTGAACTACATGGCCCCTCTTAGAACCATGTTATTCTCTTTCCTGGCCTCACAAAAAAATCTTCAAGATCTTGGCTATTATATTCTCTGTGTGGAGTCTTATTGCCCTTTCTCCCTCTCCAACAAAGGCCCTGTAATTTCCATGCTTCTTTTCACCTATGAAGGTAGCAGTGGCCACATACCTGGCTGCTGCCTTCCCCCTTCTCAGAATTCAAGTTCTTATCCTGTCAGAGGCCAGTCCTCCCTCACCATCTTCTAAGGGACCCCTTGGGGCTTCCTTGGAGTCATTGCTGCCATGCTATAATGTTGCCCTTGGCAACTTTCTCAGGGTCCTCTGTTGAAACAAAGTTTTCTCCCTCCATTTCTCCTCCTTTTACATGGTGGACTGTGTTTTGTTCAATATGGCTTAGGCTGTGAGCCATGTTTCCCAGAACATTCTTCCCTGTATGGGTTGGGTTGTTCTTTGCCAGCAGAGGAACTGGCGTGAAGTTTGAAGGACGGAGTAAAGAAGACATTATACTCAGAGCATCATCTCTGTTTGACAAGGTGACAAAGGAACAGATGCAGGAGTGCTTGGGGGACACCCGGTTCCTCCTGCTCATCTCTCCTTTGTGTCTAGCCCATCTTCATAACTGTTAGTGCTGCTGACCAATGAATGCCTCCTGTCACTAGCAAACCCACAGAGGAGCAGCTCAGCAGAGCCAATAACTACCTCAGGGGCAGGAGTTTTCACAGAAGTCCCACTTAAGTCCCTTCGGGGTCCCACTTAAGCCATCACACCTGCTCCTAAGATTTCCCTGCCGGTTTCAACCTGTCCACCTGCCAATTTTTGGTAGTCTATGTAGTGACGACTTCTCTGATCTTCCAAATGCCTCCTAGACTTTCACTTCTCTAGTTCCTCCTACATTTGCATAGGGACCAGTTTCTGCAATGAATGCCTAATTTCTTTGTTAATTGTAGTGACTGTGTTTTCCTGAATGAATTCTGTCTGATATACCTGAACTGACCTTCAAAGAGTGATCTGTGCTTACTGCCTCAAAGATTTGCCTTCCAATTGCTCTTCAACCTGTGGTAATCTAAACTCCTGCTCTTGGTCTGGGTCTCAATCTGCCCATACCAAGTCAGCATTAGCTGTTACCTGTTAAAACTGATGGGCACTTTCCAGTTTTACTCTTATCAAGTACCTTTGCATTTTGAACATGATATTCTTTCCTATCTTTCTAAAAGTTTCCTAACTTTAACTTCCATGAATTCACTCTCTAGAAGCAGTCTTCCTCCTACTCTAAAAACTTCTCCATCCCCTTTCTAGAGTTTTCTTCCTCTGACAGACCTGAAAATGTTGACATCCTGTGGGGTTCTCAAATCTATTCTACTTTTGTCTTATCTTTTCTACTCCTTTCCCTTAAATAATCTCTTTATAAAGCTCCAATTGCCACTTAGTTTCTGGTAATTTCCAAATCTATTCTTCTAACTTCTCTCTTAAGTGTTAGTATTCCATATCTACTACTGCTGAGATATTTCTGCTTATATCATCTTGTCAGAAACCCAATTTTCTGAACTCTCCTGGAGAGGTGAGCTCCTTTCAGATCCCCCTTGGACCTTAACATAGTTAATTCATGCCATGAAAATAAAGCTTTGACTGCAGTTACAGTGGCATCCCCCCTCCTGACGTTATGCCCCCTGAGCTAATCCACCTTAATAGCAAACACCCTTGGACAAGTTTTTAACCTCACACATTTTAGTTTCATTACTTGTAAAATGAGAATAATAGTAGTACCAAATTCACAAGTTTATTGTATCAGTCAGTACCTTGCTTATAAGAAGCACTATAAAATTATTTGCTCTATCATTAATGTTATTATTATTATATGTTAACAAATCATGCTTCTCTTCACATCAGCTGTCATTGCCTTAATCTAGGGTATCAGTATTCTTAACTATTGCAAAACTTAACCGATCTTAATTCCATTATTATCCTATACAACTTATCTTCCCCAGTGTTATGAGACTAAGCTTTCCAAGATGAATCTTTTGTAAAAGAAACTCTTCAATAACTCTCCATCATTTAAAAAATAAAGTGCACGGTCCTTTGCTTGCCTTATATAATCTGCACACTTCACCCCATTTTCTTCACTCTTATCTTCCTGTGTATATATCAGGAATGTTCTGTGGGCACCTAATGTCCTGGGTCTTTGTTAAAGATATTTCTTCTCTTGGCATCATCCTAACACCACCACTCTCCTGGTCTTAACTGACAGACTACAATTTGAAGTATGACTTAATGTTCTCCACTCTGAAAGTGTTCCTTTCTTAGGTCTATCATGGTTAACCCTTCTTATATATTCCTAGAGTTTCAGTATGTGATTTTAATAATAGTGATGTAATTACTTACCTGTCTCCTGCATTAGACTGTAAGTTCCTCCATGGAAAGGACAGTGCATCATTGATTCCTAGATCTCCGGTGCCAACTCAATGCTATAATAAATATTTGATGCATGGGCAAGCACTGTGGTGTAGGCCTGTAATCCCAGCTACTTGAGAGGCTAAGGCAGGAGGGTAACAAGTTCAAAGCCAGCCTGGGTAACTTAGTGGGATCCTGTCTCAAAATAAAAAATTAAAAGGCCTGGGAATGTAACTCAGTGGTAGAGCACCTCTGAGCTCAATTCCCTGTACTAAATAAATAAAAATAAATGTTAAATAAAATAAACATTTGATGAGTGAAGGAATGACTGAATGAATCCAATTTAGATATCGTAGTCCAGCTCTCATAGTGAAGACTGAGACTTGGAAGGGAAAGTTCCTTTCATAATAATGTTCAGTGGAATTTGTTTCAACATCATGTGAAACTAGGAAGAGTTCCTTCTGTTTTCTACTTGCATTAGCCAGCTTTCACATTTCCCAAGTGTTTATCTAACTGATGTTCACAGAAATTATGTGGAAATGCCCTAGGGTAGCCCCAAAGGCAATTCACCTTCCACAACAAAATTCACAAGGTTGTTTAGTTTTTGTTCACTTACTTTCCACTGGTAATGGCATGGAAAACTGAGGTCAGAGCATTTACAAAAATTAAGAACCATTTGTAGGTTGGTATTCCCAAAGATTAGCCCAGAAATTAGAAATTAGCTTCCTTTTTCTTTTTCCAGTCCTACTCTTCTTCTCAGAGATATACTTGCCAAGCACGTACTGAATTCAGGTTTGACCTAATTATGGTTGCACTCCATCTCCCAGGCCACCTGAAGACCAAGTCTCAGGAAGAGTCAGCAGGACTGATTTTCTTCCTCTTCATGATCGAATAATAGTGATGAGATCTGGGGTTTAAGTGGAAGGGACTAAACCGCATAATTTACAAACCTGCTGGTGCCTCTCAGTTGAGATATTCTGTCCCTAGAAGGTCCTTGCTAATAATACAAAACCATGCTCCCTGGAGGTGGTAGGTTCTTTTGAGGAAGGGGATAGAATGATGTCTCCACAAAAAAGAATAGAGCCTGAGATCTTTTTAAAGGGGATAAATAGAGAAAGATCCTGGCAGGGAGGATATGGCAGGGTGGAGAGGTGGGTGTAACTGTGTGCATGATCAGAAGCACCTGGAATGAGAACTGGAAATTAGGCCATTTTTGACATGGAATGATTTTGGTGCCTAGACAGTAAATGCAAATGTCCACAGACTCCCCTGGGGCTCTTGTTCACAGGTTAGAGTGATTGTATTGATAACAACAGTTAACATTTTGGGAGCTCCTCCTATGTGTCAGGCATTAAACCGACAAATATTATCTCAATCAAAGCTCATATACATAACTTTATAAAATGGGATTATGATTATTCTCATTTTAAAAATGACATAAATAAATGTTAGGGAATTTGCCCCAGGTCCTTTAGCCAGATGGCAGTAAAGCCAAGTCGGAAGCTCATGGTAGCAGATGTCTAATAATACAGCTATCTCCCTCTAGCAGCTGACACACGACCCACAAAACTGCCTCCTCAAATACAGGAGTAATTACATATTGTTTACATGTATCATATTGTCATACTGTATCCCATAAACACGTACAGATATCATATGTTAATTAAAAAATTTTAAAAATAAAAATAAAAGAAGGGTATGGGCTCAGCTTTCTATTCTGCTCACTCTGTTTTTATTGATTTCTGGCTGTTTTGAGCTCAGCCTCAACCCTTTCTTTTTCTCCTCTGTATGAGGACCAGCTTTTTCCATTTTCCTAAGACTGTCCCAGTTTTAGCACAAATTCCCAGGAAAACACCCTTTCTAGGACAAAATAGAATAATTGGTCACCCAACCCCTAAATTCACCCTGATCCATTGGACCTTCCTTCTACTAATTCTGTTTGACTTCTTGTTCCCTCGCTTGCCCATTACCTGTATCACTCAGTAATGTACTTTTGAAGTTGCACAAAGAAAATGCCAAACTCCTTATATCTGTGTAAATATACTGCTAAGATGACCACATCTCTCTCTCTCAGTCTCTCCCTGTCTCTGTCAAACACACACACATACACACACACTTTTTTTTTCACATCACTAAAATTCCTTTTATACACTTTATGGTTTTCTTCTGTTTTTACTAATCATTTTCCCTATTGTGTCCACCGAACAACATGTAATGTGTCACACTACATCTTGTTGATACTTGAGTTTGTTTAACTGGTGATGGAGTGTTTAGGCACCTCCTCTATGCAGAAGAAACAGTACTGTCCTTAAGGAAGATGTTCCAAGAATTACTGCCAGTTCTGCCCCTTGCTGGCTCTGCCTAATTTTTCACGAGTGAAAGTGGATAATGATAATATTTTCCTGCTGAATTCCCTGAGCTGTTACATGGCTCAAATGGAATTGTGATATGAAAGCTCTGGGTCAACTTTAAGTCCCCATTGAAAAAGGAACTGCTATCATAAAAAGTGCCACTGTAGAAGACAGACCAAAAAAGGGACATTAAGCTTATTGCTGAAAGAAAAATATATCACTTGCTGCTAAGCTGCAAATCCTTCCTAACTTTTTCTATGCATATAGAAACACATATTAATTTATAAATATGCAATATCTATTGTTTTGCATCTTGCTACTTCTTGAACTATTGTGTCCATTTAATAATAATAAACACTAACATACATTTGAATGGATGATGACTGCACAGGATTCTGAATTATGAAAATAGCTTATTTTATTATAACAATGCCACAATTTGGGGCATTTAAGTTATTTTCATATTTTTATGATAGAATGAATACTCTTAATTACATTCTGAATTCTCTCTTTAGGATTCATTTCTTCAAGTAGAATATAAGGTTAAAGTCAAAATATATAAATCACAGCTTTGGCTTATGTGGCCAAATTTCCTCCTGAAAAAACTGCAGCGAGATATATTCACATGAGGAGTTCATATGAAACCCATTTCTCTACACCCTAAACAACACTAGATAATACATTTTTCCTTTGTTTTGTTTGTCAATTTGGCAAGACAAACATGTCCTTGTTATTGATTTAATATCATTTCTTTAAAATCTTGTTATTGATTTAATATCATTGCTCTTTTCATTGAGGAAGACTCCCTGTTTCTGTTTTTGTTTTTCTCATGGAGGAGGTCCATAATATCAAAAGGTGTAACTTACTCTGTCCATTCCTTATTTGAAATATTCATTTTAATGCATCTTGCCAGTGATTATCCTGAAATTTTTAAACATAATTTTCTAATGCTTAGGCTTAAGAATTGTCTATCTCCCTCTTAGGAGCTAAGAACTTTAGCTGGTTTTTGTTTGCATCTGATTTTCACAACCCCACTCCAGTTAGATTGTTTGTTTTCTACCTATAGCTATTAAGTCCAGAGTTGATTAACCCAAAACAAAATTCTTCCAGTCCAAGTTGAAAGCTGAGCTGGGGAGTATACAGGAGAGAGCACGCAGTATACAAATTGTCTCTAAGGAGTCAAGCAAAGCAAAATAAAGACTTTGTTATTATCATCCCAAAGGTAAGAAGGATGCAAGGCATTCCATAGGGATGGAACCAAGAGAACATTTGAGAACTCAGCATGAACGTCTCACCTCCCAGCTCTCCCCACCTTTTAGTACACCAACTTCATTCTAAAACTTTCCTCAGTTACTCGTAGTAACATAGTCTTACAAAATCTTTTTTGAAACTCATGAGACTGCTGAATTGAGACTGAACTCTCTTTGTTCCACTTCTAAATCCCCAGGAAAGACACTATAATGGCACTATTTTGAGTCAGGTGACAAGCCCTAGCTAAACTGGCTATAGCTATGGGGCTATCACAGAGCAGAAATTTGACTGCCCATCTCTGTGGGGTATGATCATTTCCCAATGGGCACCCACTGCAGAGTGGAACACCCAGAAAACTAAAACATTTCCACGTTAGAATAAAAACACTGGCATGTGAATGAAATACAAAGGTCAACAAGTACCATTCTTATCTGAGTAGCTTTTTCAAAGTACACTTGACTAAGCTCTACCCTGGCCTACTAAATCAGAATCTCTGGGGCAAAGAAGATAGATAATCCCAGCTGGATAAATTGAGGCCCATGGAGGGGAAATAATTTGCTTCATGTCATTCAGCAATTATAGATTCTACTGAGATTAAAACCCAGAGTTTTTCCCCACAGAGACCTGCCTGCATCAACCGTGCCAAACCCAAACATGAGAAAACTAGGGACTGGAAGAGGTAAAGGACTGAGAAGGTCTTGTGTTTCTTGTTTTGTTTTTGCTTTTGCAGTGTTGGGAATTGAATTCAGGGCCTTGCGCTAGGGGTAGGCAAGCACTCTATCCCATATCCAACCCTCTACGTGTTCTTGCAAAAGGGAAATGAAGTTGGTAAAATACAAATGTTCTGGAGATGCAAAACTGCTCCAGGAAGGAGATGAATTTTCCTATATTTTACTATCAAACTGCTCTAAGCTTTAATAGCTTTGCTGGATCTGTACAGCCTGTTCTCTGGGTCCAAACCAGTCAGCTATGGCCCAAGGAGTAGAAGGATATGGAACATTGGCTTCCTTCCCAAAAGGGAGCTGGGGCTGGGGACTGTGGTTATTGAAGGACCTTTAGAAGTTCTCTTCTGCTCCTTTTATCTCTTCACTCCTTGCCTATCTTCCTATTCAGTTTTTAAAATTCTATCTCACATATATGTATTTCTAATAAACATTAATTTTTCATTATTTTTAAGTTTATAAAATGATATCATAGTGTTTATAATCTCTAGATTTGTTATTTTTACTTAAAATTGTATTGCTAAAGGGAAAAAGGGTAACTTCACAGTGGAGAAGACTGGCAGACACCATTTTAATCAAGGGATCAAAGAGAACTTCATCAGCTGTGGGACAAATCAAAATCATGTGCTCAATAGGATGTGATGAAAAGAACATAGCATTGCTTCTGGGATATTCTTGCTGAAGATAAATAACCTGAATCTAATCATGACAAAACATCAGACAAACTCACATTGAGGGACCTTCTATGAAATAACTCTGCAGTAATCTTTAAATGTGTAAAAGTCACAAAAAGTCAATGAAAAATTGAAGAATAGCTCAAAAAAAAAGAGAGAGAGAGAGAGAGAGAGACTAAAAAGACATGACAAGTAAATGCCACATGTGAACTAGACACTCACTCTCAAAGGTATTTTGAAGCAATAAGTAAAACTTAAATGAGTCTTGAGGATTACATGGGGGTCAAATATTAATGTAATTTTCTGATGTTGATGGTATATGATAGTTAAATAAAAGAATTCCCTTGCATGTGGAAAATGTACCCTAAAGTACTCATGGGTGATGGAGCAGCAGATTGGCTGCTTATTCTCAAATGAATTTGAAAAAAAGTATTTGCGCTCTATGGTGAATTTTTTTATAAGTTTGAGGTCATTTCCAAAAGAACAAAATAAAAGTCAAGAAACACAAAAATATATTGCTAAAATTCATCCAGAATTTTGCACAGAGTGCTAATTCATATATTTCGGCTATTGACTTCTATTTTATTAGAGTTTATTTATTCACTCTCTCTCTCTCTCAGGGGTACTCGACCACTGAGCCACATCCCCAGCCCTCTTTTGTGTTTTATTTAGAGACAGGGTCTCACTGAGTTGCTTAGCACCTCACGGTCGCTGAGGCTGACTTTGAACTCACGATTCTCCTGTCTCAGCCTCCCAAAGTGCTGGGATTACAGGCATGCGCCACCACGCCTGGCTTATTCACTCTCTTTAATGGATTTTTGAGATTTTCCAATTTTGCTCTTGTGAATAAAGCTGTTGCAAATATGATTTCACATGTCTCCTGGCATGTATCTATAAAATTTTATCTTAGTTATTTACTTAGGAGTGAAATCACGAGTTCACAGGGCATATTAGTTTTCTATAGCTACTTTAACAATTTACCATAAACATAGTGGCTTAGCACAACACGTGTTTATTCTCTTGTAATGCTGGAGGTCAGAAATCTAGTCATCTGTTTTCTCATCTTTCACATCAAAGGACTTGATCACTTGATTTTTTTAAACAATCTTCCCATTTTAATATTCTACAAGTGCTTCTTTATAACACGTGGTAGGACCAAAACTACCCAATTTTTCCAAAGGCAAAAGGGTTGACCTTCCTCACAGTCTCTGGATGCTCTATGGAAATGTCATTTTCCCTTCTAAGACACACATTATTTAGAGTACAAGGAATACATGACATTGAATAGAATTTCTCATGGTGGTCCCACAGACCATTAGTTATATGAAATTCCCTTCAAAGAAGTACCTCACTTATAATAGCAACAAAAGATGAAATATCTAGAAATAAGTTTAACAAGAAATACTTAAAATCCATATGATGAA
Organism: Geosciurus inauris; assembly: GCA_004024805.1. NCBI lineage: Eukaryota > Metazoa > Chordata > Mammalia > Rodentia > Sciuridae > Geosciurus > Geosciurus inauris. The sequence continues at coordinate 30,107 of PVHX01010904.1, forward strand.
AAGCTTTCAACTCTTTTGAGGGATTCAAAAAGACTTGAACAAATGAAAAAGCATCCCTTACTATTAGAAAGAAAGCCACAACCTCAAAAAGATGTCAGTTCTCAGTAGGTTACCTGTAAGATTAAAAACAGCCCCATGAATATGCTAACTGGATTTTTTTTTTTCCTTTTAGAAACATATAAGCCTAAACATTTGGGGAAAAATTTTAAAAAAAAATTAAACATTCAGGAAAATTCTGAAAAAGAAGAGTGACAAGGGAATACAAACTACCAGATGTAAAAACACAGTATAAAGTCTTAGTAGTTAAAACAATGTGCTATTGTCACATGAATGAAAAATGATCCATGTGAAAATTAAAAGTTTGGAAACAGACCTAAATATGCATGTGAACTTAATGAACTATTGCAGTGGTAGTTCCCCAACTCATTGGTAACAATATGAATTAGACAATAATTATGGTTAATATAACTAATTAATTATCTGGAAAAAATGATGTATAAATCACACTTTATCTCAGTGTTAATACCAGAAGAATCATCTTATTTAAATGTAAAAATGAAAACAAAAGTAATAAAAAGAATGGTGGGAGAATCCTATAGTTTCACAACAGGAAAAGATTTTAAACCATAATTTAAAGAAGATTCCAAAATATAAAATTAATTTTAATTACACTTTAAAATTATGGATGGCAAAATGTCATAATAAGAAATAATAGGCAGATTGGAGATGGAGATCGGTGGTGGAACACTTGCAAGTATGAGGCCCAGGAAAGAAAAGGAAGAAATGGTAAAGAACAAACTGAGGAAACTTTTAACTCATGTGACAAAGGACTAATTTCTCTAAGACATAAAGAACTTTTACAAATCAATATAAAGAAAACCAACAACCCATTAGGAAAAGGGCAAAGTTCACAAAGAGTTCACAGTAAAAGCTATACAAATGGTTCTTATAATGTGAAAGAATATTCAATCCCATTCATAACAAGAAAAATGCAAATTACGGCTACAATGAAACAAATCCAATATTCGTCACCTACCATTTTGGCAAAGTTCCAAAAATTTGACAAGGCACTCACTCTGCATGAATACACACTAATATGAACATTTTGCTTCTTGGATTTTATCCTACACACATGAAATTAGATTAGATTTCATGTGTGTAAGATTGTTTACTGCAGTAATGTTTTTAATAGCTTAAAATTAGAAAAAAATTACATAGTCACAAAAGATAGAACTGGCACATCTGAAAAATGGCATGCCTGGCACCATTGAAAAATAAAGGTGATTTTTATGTACTGACATGGAAAAATATTTGATGAGAGAAAAATTAGGTGTGTACCAGTGTTTGTAATATGCCACCATCTGCTTAGAAATGGAAATATAAAACTACATATTTTTATACATGAGTAAAATATTTTTGAAACAAAATATTGTTTTTGATGAGATGAATCATGTGAAGAAGAGAAGATTCTCTAATGTATACCCTTTTATACATTTTGAATTTGGAACCCTGTGATTTTATTACCTATTCAAAAAAAATATAAAAGATTTCTGCAAAATTATCTCTTAGAGATCCACAGTGAACACCATCAAGATAAAGACTCTGACAAGTCCTATAACAAACAAGCCTGTTTATTCCTAGACATGTTTGACTTGAAACTCTTTTCCCACTTAATATCTATTCATAGACTGTGATGCACATTGAGAGCGAACACTGTCTTAGGGCCTTGAGATACCAAAGATTGCTCCCAGGCCCTAGTTCTGGATGGAGAGCCCTGCTCAAGACACCAAGCAAGGGAACAAACTATTCCATAAGTGAACTCCTACATAGAGGAAACCAATTACAGGCCTCTGAGTAACCAATTATAGGCCAATCTTAGCCTCTGAGTAAAGTGTCTTTGGGAAGAATATTTTTTCCCTTTCAATTCCCTCTTTTTCTATATAGGTTCAAATTCTTAGCTGTAGTTTATTATATTATTTATTTATTGATCTTTGAGGTACTGGAGATTAATCCCGGAGCACTCTACCACTGAGTTATATCCCCAGACCTTTTTAAAAATTTATTTTGAAACATGGTCTCATTAAGTTGTTGAGGCTTTCCTTGAATTTGCGATCCTCCTATCTCAGCCTCCTGAGTCACTGGGATTACATGTGTGAACCACTGCACCTGGATTTCAGCTGCATTTTAAAAAAGAAATAAAATGTACTAAATCATTTGGTAAAGAGAATGTATATCTAGCCTTTGGTCACAGCAACACACTTGTGGCTTGATGGGAAAAGGATGTTAAACAATAAATATGAAGTGGCTGGGCAAGATGAAGTTCTCTTTTTTATATTATAATCCAAAAGAAAAAGAATGTGATGTTTCTAATCATATATCCATATTGACCTTTTCTGTAGGGCAAGACTTCCATACAATTTATACACTTGACATTCCCCTGATTATTGAACTTGGCCTGAGAAGTTAGCCCTTTTTGAAGCCTGCCTAGATAGGGTCAATCTTCAGTACCATTTGAGTTGATTTCCAAATAGAGATTATTTCTACTATTTGTGGAAAAGTCAATACCAGGAAAAGCCAACTAAAACCATTCCTGGCCCCAACTAAAAGCAGTCAGCAGAAGGGAGTTGGGAGAGCTCCCCAAAGTCCTAATACAACTGATTAAACTTTAGCCATGTAGAAACACAAAGGTCTTCTAAAAGAGCGTTCTCAAAATTTTCTCCAGACTAGCAACATCAGCACCACCAGGGCACTTGGTAGAAATATAAATTATTAAGCCATTCCCAGATCTACTGAATTAAAAACTCTTAGTAATTTTAATGCATGCTAGATTTTGAGAACTATTGCTCTGGCAGAAGAGACTCTGGTTATCACCCCCTCTGCAAGTGTGCTCATGGTCAAAGAAATGCTTTTGCAAACGGCTGCTTGGGAGTTTAGTTCTAGGTTTCCTTTATTTATTTATTATTTATTTTTAAAATATTTATTTATTTTTTAGTTGTAGGTGGACAGAATATCTTTGTTTTTATGTGGTGCTGAGGATCAAACCCAGTGCCTCACGCGTGCTAGGCAAGCACGCTACCACTGCACCACAATCCCAGCCCCTAGGTTTCCTTTAAACTCCGATTTAGGAATTGAATGTTTAGCCCTGTATTAGCCATTGCTGCAGGCAATGGTAGGATTTTCTATTTGGCAGACCCATAGATACAACTATTTCTAAGAAAAAAGGGAGGAAAAATGAGGAGGGGGAGGACGAGAAGTGGAAGAGGAGGAGGAAGAAGAGGAGGATAAGAAAAGAAGAATGAGAAAGAAGAGGGGGAACAGAAGAGGAAGAGAAATAGTCACTTGTTCACACTATTTGAGTTGAATTCCAAAGGGAGATTATTGCCCCATTTGTGGAAAAGTTAACACCAGGAAAAGCCAACTGAAAATGAGTCCACTTCTAAGTAAGGGCAGAAGTTCAGCAGAAGTTCAGCAGAAGGGACTTCACGGCTGAAGTTTAGTTACCTGTACTAGAATTCCGGGACTGTCATTATCTGGGCTTCCTCTCTAATTAGCTTGTATTAGCTAGAACCTAAAAATGTAATGATAATAGTAATAATGCAATAGGAGAAACAGCTACACTAGAACAAATATTCAGGGATAACTAGAAAGAGGACCTAGGTTAACCACTGTGTCACAGTATCCATTTGGGATAATTTACTTAGAAGTTGAAGAGAAGAATTGATCCTCTATTCCTAGGGCTCAAACAAAGATAGGCACAGGTTTCCAAAGCAGGAGATTTTTGAACAAAAGTACAAATGGTGATGAGTAGACATTGACTGGAATCCAGATTAAGGAACTGGACTTTGCTATAGGGCTCAAGGATCACAGGGGAGTTGTAGTTCTGAATCCTCCAGAGCACTGGTACTTAAATTTTTCTCCCCGCTGCTTTTCCACAGGTATGAAGCTCCTGGTGGAGAAAAGGGGCTATTGTGGCTTTACAGAGTTGCGTCCCTAGTCTATAAGATCAAGGAAATTCTACTGTTAGGTTCTGTTCACATTATTAAAAAGGAAGAAAAGTTCTTCAATTTATTGCCAAGGTGCCCCAGACCGAACATTAACAATGGGCATGATTGTGTTTAGAAGCAATATAAGCCAGCAGAGGAAGGCCAATCCGAGTAGCAGAGGCCAGATGAAGTGACAAAGCAGAGAGGCAGGAGAAGATGCACAGAGGTGGGAAGAGGTGAGCAGAAAGTTCAAAACGGTTGAAGCCAGTGATGAGTGTCCTCAAGACTAATTTGCTAACAAGAGTAAGCACACCCCTTGCCATGAGCTATCATTTACCCACAAAATCTCGTACTCATTTTCCCTTACGTAGGTGCTGTGTTGTCCCATTCTCTTTAAAGGGTTAGGAGAAAGGGATGAAACTTGCAGTCTGACAGACGTGAATTTCAATTCTGAATCTGTCCCTTACCAGCTTATGATCTTGAATGGGTGATATTATTGCTTTAACCCTCACTGTCTCATCTGCTGAATGGATAAGCCAGCTTTGTGGATTTGTTTTGAGCTACATAAGTAGCTTGAACTACCACCCTTTGAGCACCTGGCAGGTGTTCCACAACATGATTATCTCAATCTGTCTTCAAATCCACACGTTGAGATAAGTATCTCTCCACCCTTACAGATTAGGAAATAGTCCCAGATGGGCTAAGAAGTTACCCAAGGTAAGTGGTAGAACCAGGTTGAATCTGGCCCACAAATTGTTTCCACTACATAGTGCAATCTTTCACAATGTCTGGTATGACGTCTGAGAGGAGCTGTCTGTGATGTTTAAGCTGTTTTTCTCCCTCTTCCCTGCAATTTACTTTCTTTTGCTCTTAAGTCTGCCTGGAATTCTACCTCTGTTCAGATCACCTAACAATGATGATCTACCATGCATAATCTACTTTTTGATTTCTCATCTGTAGTTCATCTACTGTGGTCAGGTAAATCTATTTGAAGCTTTTCCTGTGATCTCTCTTTTCTCTAGTGTGTATTTCTTTCTTACCCACCAACTCATAGATTGTCCATGTTTCTATTTTTTACTGCTGGGGCCTCCCTGGTACCTTGTGCATCCTGGTTAAACTGAATTTATTCAGCTCCTCCTCATCTTGTGTATTGAGAGCTGTAGGTGGGAGGCCTTGGAACCTCTCCCATTGCCTGACTTGGGGAGAATGGCCCCTGGTGATCCCCCATGTTCTCTGGTTTTTCTGCCTGGAGGCCTGCAGCAACAGAACCCCTCACTTGTTCTCTGCCTCACAGATTCACTGCTCAGACCTACCCAGTAATAAATAACAACCTAGATGATTGTGTCTGGTAGTTAATTGACTGTAACACAGGCTACCAGCCTCTGGGGCAGCACAGCATGCTACTTGCAATTAATCACCCTCATCCCAGCCTCACCACCCGGCTACATCAAATCATAGAGCAATTAGGCATTTTTTGAATGGATTTCCCTGCTCGGGTTGGGAGGTGGAAAATATCCTATTAATGTAGCTTTCGCCAGGTTTTCAGAATCATATCGATTCTATGGGAAATCAACACTGTGTCACGCACTGTGGTAAGTGCTATAGGACTTGGCAAGATGAGTAAGAAATAAAATCTATGCCCTCTAGGTCCACATAACTAAGTTAGAGATATAAGACAAAATTAGAGTAAGTATAATTTGAGGCCTGCCATATGAGAGGTACAACTACATTCCTATGAGATAAAGGATGCATTTTGGTGGAGAAATGGGAAAGTTAGCAACATGATGTAACAGAGTCACAATGTAGTTATAGAGGCTAATGTAAGAATCACTTCTGAGCGCAGTTCAGAAATATAGATTCCCAAACCTTATCCACTACTTACTAAATCAGAATCTCTGAAGAAACCAAAATCTCTAAGTTTTTGAGAAATTCTGATGCCAAATGTGATTTAGGACAGCTCTCTAGCCCTAAGGTCCGAACCATCCAAGCCTGCCTTTGCCATAACTCATTGCATCAAGGGTGGGTATCAAACTCAAGCTGAAGCTCTTTAGAGTTGAAAGTCACAAGTTCTAATTGATTTGGTGAGTGTGCTGAAAACTTGGAAGTTGAACAGAATTCTGAAACTAAGAGAGCCATTTTTGAGCCATGTGCAATGAGAGGTTGCTCCAACTCTCTTTAGTTTCTAGTCCCTTTATTTTATCAGACATTTATACTTTTTGTAGTAATTTTCATGACAATCCCTGCTTCCTTATTAGATGCTCCCATTAACTAAATTTGCTTGTGTGAGTTTCCATTGCTCCTGTTAGTATCGTTTATTGGTGAGAGAGCCTCAAAATTAGAGAGGCTTCAGAGACAAGCTATTCTAACCTGCTACTCAAAGCAGATCTATTCTCTCTACTCCATGCTATGTGAAATTTCTTAACACTGATTAGCAGAATAGAGTCTCAAAAAGCTCTTGGACCTTTTACCTTCTGAAATAGAAACTGCAGTACCTCAATTTGGGCTGTTTCTTAGAAACTCTTCTTGATATTGGGCTCAAATCTTCCTCCTTACAAATGTAAATCATCCAGTTTCTCTTTGTAACCAAACTAATTCCTTCTCATTTTCACCATAACAGTAAAAATTATTTTAGTACAGTTCTCTGAGTGTCCCCTCCCCATCTTTTCTTTGAGCTAAATATCTGTTTCTTCTATGCCCTCTACTCCAGACCCTTTGTTATTCTGTACCCTCCAATTTGCCAGTATTCCTTTTAAAGTGTAATGTTCAAAATTAGACAGGAATTCCAAGAAATGCTATCACCCCTGTAGTCCTAGAAGTCAAGGTAAAAATGTGCAGGTTCAAATGTTGTAGAGTACTTCAAGTCTTTGCCCTTGATGACAATCCTGTGAGATAGGTCTTATTCTTGATCCCTTTTACAGAGTAAGGGCAAATAAATACTGGAGCAGTTATGTCTTGTCCAAAACCATGCAGCCAAAAATGGTGAAGCTAAGTTGTTATGAGCTAAATTGCATCTCCCTCCCCCAAATTCATGTATTGGAGTATTAATCCTCAGAATCTGAGAATGTGACTATATTTGAGATAGGTATATTTGAAATTAGTAATCAAGCTAAAATGAAGATACATGGAAGGGTCTAATCCAGTATGGCTGGTGTCATATAACAAGGGGAGATTCAGACACAGATATGAGCAGACAGGAGACTCACATGAAGACAGAGGCAGAATTGGGCCATCTATAATCCAAGGAGAGAGGCCTCAGAAGAAATCAACCCTACCAACACCTTAATCTTGGACTTCTAGCATCTAGAACTAAATTTCTGTTATTTATTTCATCAAGGGTGGGTATCAAAATCAAGCTGAAGCTTGATTTATTTTGAGGAAATAAATTTCTGTTATTTAAACCACCCAGTTCATCTGGTGGGGTGGTACACACCTGTAATCCAAGTGGCTTGGGAGGCTGAGGCAGGAGGATTGCAAGTTCAAAGCCAGCCTCAGCAACTTAGTGGACCATCTCTAAATAAAAAAATAAAGGGCTGGGGATGTGACTCAGTGATTAAGCACCTTTGGGTTCAATTCCTAGTACCAAAAATAAATAAATAAGTCGTTCAGTTTGTGGTACTTTGTTTTCCTAGCCGTGGCAAGCTATCACACAGGTCTTAGATATTGTCGTTAGATTCTGGTTGCCAGGTTTTCTTCCCTTTCATGCAAAGTCTTCTGCCCGGGTTTTCTTCCTGAACTCTTCTCTTCTCAAAGCATGTTGAAGGCTGAAGGCATTGAAAAGGTCCAGCTGGAAAGTGTGCTGGTTAGTGTCTTTCACTATCTCTGTGGAAGTGACACACAGCCTGAGAGGGCTGATAAAGATAGAGCTTTTTGATTTAAGACACATCCATACAGGTGGTAGAAGGTGACCTGGAGGTTGAGCCATATCTGAGGCTCAGTGACCATTCTGGAACCTGTATGATGGCATGTATGCTCAGACAGAGCTGTAATGCTAAGGAGGGTGCCTTGCCATAAACCATCCAGATCATGAGCATTGGGAACAGACCTCTATTAGTAACCAGGTATAGAGGCCGTGACTTGGTTAAGGGTGTCAGCTTTGGAGTTAGGCTATTTTTGTTGGGCTGTTTTTCAAATGGCTATACCATTGGAAAAAAATTGCTTGTTGATTGAGGTCTCAGGTTTTTCATTAATAAGGTTGGGAGAGTACTTATCTTACATGAATAATGCAAGTATATGATGCGGCCTACTGCGCAGTTTTTAAATACTTATATTGTAGTCAGTGTGTGCCAGATGGTGTTCTAAGCACTGTATAAAACAACATATATAGACTTCTCATATGTACTCTATGATGGGGGTAGGATTGTTAGCCTACTTTTCAGGTAAAGAAAATAAACCTTAGAGATTTTAAGTGATTTACTCAAAGTAAGTGGCAGAATTGAGACACAAATCCTGAGGTCTTAATTCCAGACTCCAGATTCTAACCATTACATTATGCAGCACTCGGTCTTTCTTATTGTTATTTTAAGGGGCATTACCTTTATAGAGTTCTTTGGCTTTTTTGCGTCTCTGTTTCTTGACCTGTAAGTTGAAGAAAGCACAAATAGATGTTGTGAGATAAGGCATGGAAACAATATAGCATAGTACATAAAATACACTATACCACTCAAAAGATGAGCATTCCCTCTCCCTCTCTCTCTCTCTCTCCACACACACACACACACACACACACACACACACACACACCTTTAGATCTTCTTAAGCTTTTTCCTGTGCTTGTAAGAACATCCCCAGCCTGATCTAGCACAAAACCTGATTTTGCTCTGGTTTTTCAGACGCTCATACCTTAGTTTTACTGTCCTGAGACTGTATAGTCTGTTCTGGACACTTTGCTTCAGCTCACTGTGCCTTAAATATTATCTTTCCCCTCTCCAAAGCTGGAATGCCCCCAAGGCTAACTTTGGTGGAAAGATTCTTCCAATTCTGAAGGGTGTGTCTGTCCATTTATTGCATTTCTGTTTTGAAGGGAAACTTCTGAAATGACTGGAATGCTCTTTTAAAACACTCTCAATTCTCACTTGTCTGCACAAATTTTTTATCCTGTGACCACACCCAAGTCTTTCAAAGTGGTTTTAATGTTAGCAATTTACAAAGGATCCCAGAGTCATTCATTGCTGCTTTTATAATTGTACAGGCTTTGATGGAAAGTTGAGAACTGAAAACAACATGCTAGTCATACTATTTGTTCTAGACTTTCTACTCTGACCTGATCAGAGAGAAGGCTAGCTGAGGATTGGGGAAATGGCCATATTAAACATGCAAACATACTTCAAGGCATCTTCCTCCTTTTCTCTGCTTCCCTCCAAGTAATCAGTATTTGGAAGACCAGGACTCTAGTTCCCTAGTTACCCTTATAAGCTCAGTGATCATTTAAATTAGGGATCAGTAAACTTTTTATAGTCTGAGGGTATAGCTCAGTGGGAGAGTGCTTGCCTAGCATGCATAAGGCCCTGGGTTCAACATGCCCCCAAAGGCAGGAGACTTTTCTCTATAAAGGGCTGGATAATAAATTGTTTTAGAGTTCATGGACCATATGGCCTGTGTCTCAGTTACTCAGCTCTGCCCTTGTATCTAGAGCAGCCACATATAAAACATAAGTAAATGGGTATGAGTGTGTTCTAATAAAACAATTTATAAAAATAAGCAGCAGTTTGGACTTAGCTGGCAAATCATAAGTAGGTGACACTTAATTTAAATTTTAGTGAAAAGCATCTTCATCATAGAAAGTTTAGGAAAGGGCAAAATGTAATTAGAAGAAGCAGGCAGTTTATTTTAGCAAGGACTCTGGAGATAATCTGCCTGGGTCAGTGTTGAGAGACCTTGAGCAAGTAAATACCAGCTTTTTTTTTTTTTTTAGTGATTCTTTTTTTTTTTAATAGTTTTTTTTTTAGTTGTAGATGGACACAATATCTTTATTTTTATGTTGTGCTAAGGATCGAACCCAATGCTTCCACACGTGCAAGGCGAGAGTGCTCTACCACTGAGCCACAACCCCAGCCCCCCAATGTGATTCTTTTTTTTTTTCCAAAGGATGTAGAAGCAAACTGAAATACCTTCCAATGACCAAAACTATAACAATTTGATCAACATAATAAATAAAATAAATTGGTTTATAATTCAAACAGAAAATACAAATATCCATAAGTTTTTACTGATAAAAATTAATGGTTAAAATAATGATTAAATAAGGAAATGAAAAATAAAAGACAAATCTCCCATGCAGAAGAATTCCAAGTAATTCACATGGACACTTCATCACTCAAAATGGTGGAGTGCATCTCCCAGTTTTTTCAATGTGGACAATGTAAATACCAGCTTTTTAATCTGAAAAACTAAGAGTAATTATAGTATATTTCTGCATAGTTAATGGGATAATTAAATGAGATGATCTAGGCAAGAACTGGAAATCTAGTCTCAGTTCAGGCTGTTACAAGAGGCCACAGACTGGTGGCTTGCACAGCGAAATTTATTTATCACAGTTCAGGAGGCTGAAAGTCCAGGGTCAAGGCACCTGCAGACCGGGTGTCTGCAGAGGGTATCTTCTCATTGTCTCCCACATGGAGGAGGAAACACAGACGGAGGAAACAAGTTGTCTAATGTCTCTTCCATCAAGGGTGCTGTTATTACTCAGCTTTTTGTCACTATAATGAAATAACTGACACAGGATACTTCTGAAGAAAATAGGGTCTTAGCTTACAGTTCTACTCAGTTCAGTTGAGGACCTCATGGCAAATGGCATATGGCAAAGGCAAAACCATATGCCAGAGCTAGCGGTCACATCTCCAAGATGTGACCGACCTCTTAAAGGTTCCACAGTACTTCCCAATACTGCCCCCTAAGGACCAAGACTCTAATCAGATTGGACCTTTGGGGGACCTTCAATCACCCCCAAACCACAGCAGTGAGGGTCCCATCCTCATGACCCAATTCCTGCCAGAGGTCCCATCTCCTGATGTCATCACATCGGCAGTTAGGAGTTGAACATATGAACTGGAAGGGGAAATGAACACAACATTCCGTCCACAGCACCTGGAAAGCACTGTTAGCTGTCAGAGAGAGGCAGCAGTGGATGAACGTGGACGCAGAGGCCAGAAAGCCTGGGTTTGCAGGCCTGCTCTGGACACTATGCAACTGTGGGAAGTTAATTAACCTCTCTGTGCTTCAGCTTCAACTGTTATAAGTCTGTTTTACAGGGGTGTTTTGAGAATGAAATAAACAACTACATGTAAAATGCTTAGAACAGTGCCTGGCATAGTGCAATTATTCCAGATGCTACTTTAAAAATTATTGTTATTATTAATAAATCAATATCCCATACTCTAGGACAATGTTATTGACACTTTGGAAGTTTTCCTTTCAGTAATTTTATAAAAAGTGTGACAACACGGGTGTCTATGTAATTTTTTTTGCCATTATATGTTATAATGTCCCCTTTTTATCCAAAAGTTTTTGCTAGAAGACCATTTTATTTGCTCTGAGGCCTATGGAATAGTGTGCCACCATTTCCTTAATCTTTGCCCTAATCCTGGAAATATTAGTAGTTTCTAGTTATTGTTATTATAAGTACCATGGATATAGATATCTCCAGGCACACAACTCCTTACATCTTTTTGGATTCTTTTTTTAGGACAGTTTCTCCCAAGTCAAACTAGCAGGGAAAAAGAGCATGCGTATTTTTATGTTGCTGTAAATGTGTGCACAGATTTGTTTCCAACATGAACGTGGCAGTGTACAACACTGCCACAGAATTCACATCCAGCCCATGTCAATTTCTTCACCTATCAAGTGAGGCTACTAAAACTTGCTTGATCTGCCTGATGCAGTTATTGTAAATCCAACTGTATGTAGATGTGCTTTGGAAACCGCCATGTGATGTATCCTTGCAGTCTTTCTTTGTGATGACAGGATCTGATGAGCTGAATAGCATGGAAAGGTAGAGATGGTATTCTAACCATGAACCCCTCCAGGCTGCTGAGCCTACTAGTGGCGCAAACTGCCCACAGTGAGTGACTGCTATCTTAATTTGAGCTTTCCACAGAGGAGCATTACTCACTTATGATGTGGAGCCGTTTCCAAAGTGGGAAACTATGAACACAATGGCCTGGGAACAAGCACCTTCACCACTTCCATGTGTGTGGGTGGCTGTGAGATTTTTTACACTTTTTATGCCAATGTATAAATCCCTATCAAGTCAGTGAAGGCATCACCGAGCAAACACCAAACTGAATAAAGGGCTGTGCTTAACTCCCAGGACTTGGCTTATTTGTTGGGCCTTGGGCAAGTCAGTGGTCTTCTTTGAGCTTCCTCTAAAATAGGAATACGTATACTAACTTTATTAAGCTTTTGGAATTCTTGGGAAACTTAAATAAGATTACACATGTCAAATCATAAATTAAAACTGCCACATAGTAGGTGTTCAATAATGGATAATAAAATGCAAATGGGTCAAAACACCTAGTATACTGCATGTCACCTAGAAGTTGCTCAAAATTGTTTGTTGTTTCCGTTTCTACACTAACTGTTTGTTGACCCAACATTTTGCTGCTTGTCAACTCTCCCAAGTAGCATTTCTGGAGCCCTTCTCCAACTCCTACCTCAGATAGGATTGATCTCACTGAGTGAGGCATTATTGTTTTTTAAATAATTCAAATCATTTCCAAATTTAAAGAGATTTTTGTTATTCTGATAAATCATGTCATGATAAGAGCCAGGTGTAGTGATGCACACCTGTAACCCCAACCTCTCAAGAGGCTGAGGCGGGAGGACTACCAATTTAAGGCCAGCCCAGGCAACATAAAAAGAGCTTGTCTCAACATAATAAATAAATAAATAAATGAATGAATGAATGAATGAATGAATGAATAAATAAATAAATAAGTAAAAAGGGCTGGGGAAGTAACTTGGAGGTAGGGTGCCCCTGGGTTCAACCTCTGTACCAAAATAGTAATAATAATGATGATGATGATAAGAATAACAACAACAATAACAATGTTATGATAAACACTTTTGCTTAAGGCTTTCTCCTCATTTAGGGATTTACTTTTCTCCCCATTCATTTAGAATAGATTCCCTAACATGAGATCACAGGGTCCGTGGGTATGTCCCCTACAAAACTTTGGCTATATATTTTCCAAATTGTTTTTCTGAAAGGTTTTAATAATTTTCACTTACAGTTGTATGCCATAAATTTTTGCCTGACCTTAATATGTGTGTCACCAAGGTACATCATTTATAATGCCAAGAACAATCTCTCAGACTTTTCCTTTATGTTTTTCATCTATGCAGTTGGGGGTTCTGGGGGCCAAATTTGTTGACATTCATTGAAGCATAAATGAAGGAATGAATTAGAAAGGAAAAAGAAAAGCAAAAAAGGATTGTAGGAACCAAAGGAAAGAAGGAAGAAGAAAAGGAAGAAAGAAGCAGAGAGACACATAGATGGAAGAAAGAAAAGAAAAGAGGAAGGAAAGATAGATATGGAAGATGTGAAGGATGAAGAAATGAAGTCCGGGAAGGGAAACAGGCTTCCGCGGCCACTGCCAATTAAAGCCTGCTGTGAGTACTTTTCCTCGAAGACAGGAAGGCAGCATGTCACATACCATAAGGTGCATATACATGAGTAAATAAATTGCCAACCAATACATTTTTAAAGGGAGCCCATTATGCTTATTTATTGAAGCTTTCAAGTGTTACATCGGATCCTGCAATGAAGTAAATTATTAAGCATCTCCATTTCTGCTCTGAAAAATATGGCTGCTTCTTTTGAGTCTGTTACTGTTTCCACTCTGAGTCCCTATTTTGGAGCGCTTGGAGTAATTCTTTGTGATAGCCATCGCTGGATCTCCTCTTAAGAAAATGTCAGAGACTGCTCACTCCCAGTTTTCACAGGATCTCTAGAACACAGAAATTCTCTATGACTGGTAGACAGGAATATGGAAAATCAAAGCATTGTTTATTGTATTTTTTTCCTATGCCTTCTAACTTTTTTCTTCCAGTTCACCTAGTTTTCTACCACTTTCTCTTAATTTCCCCTCTAAGAAGCTTGTTTTCTTTCAAAAGCCAGAAAGTGGAAGTAGCTGAGCTGGAGATGGAATGCAACTGAGTTGTCAGTTCCAGGACCACGTCCTCAACCTGCAGGGATTTCACTTTCAAAGCGAGGGCAAAAATAACTAACTACAGGGTTTAGTCAAATGCAAACAAATGATGTAAGAGCTAGCAAATTAGAAAGGAGTTTCAGTCCCATTTTTAAATATGCTCTGGTTTATTGATTTCAGTGAATTCAAATGTAACTTCCAATTCGATTGCCTCTAGCTCCTCTGTGTGGAGCTGGGTGGGGAAATCTTCAAAGTCATGTGACCTCCTTCTGAGCTTGGCTTGACCACTTGACCACTTTGGAGGTTGATTAACTCTGTGGGCAGGTTAATCAACCTCCCTAAACCTGTTTTTTCAATGCAAAAAAAAAAAAAAAAAAGAAAAAGAAAAAGAAAAATGACATCTCACTAGGTTGTTGTGAAGATGAACCAGGACAAGGTACCAGGTGTTGAATCCCAGCATAATTCCTCAGTTCTCCCTACGTGCTCACACTTTCCGCATATAGAATTCTATCCATCCTTCAAGGCACAGTTCAAATACCACCTCCCCCGTGCATCACTCCCTGACCCGCCTCTGACATGACAGCATCAATTACACATACATCTCATGTGGCTTGTCACCTGGGCTGCCCTGGGGTTCTTTGAGACAGTCCTAGGCCCTGATATTTTTTTACTTTCAATCTAGAGTGATAGAAATGTCAGTCCGTCCCAATCCATCAATGTTCTCAGACTGACCAATTTGTTTAGTAGGACAGTCGTACTTGAGAATGGAATAGTGATGAAACAGACAAAATCTCATAGAGAGAGGCAGACTACTATTCATCAAACATGAGACCTGGAATCTCTCTCTCTCTTTTTTTTTTGTCCTTGGATGAGATTTTTTGGTGGGTCGAGGCTTCATCCTCTCAAGGGGAATATAAAGTTTTTGAGGCAGAGATCAAGTTTTATGCTTTTTTGCTGCTCCCCTTAGTATCTGGCATAGTGTTTGCAATAAATTTATTGAGAGCACTCCCAATGAATTTTTAGAGGTGTCTGGAGTGTCAGAGAAAAAGTACTTGTTAAGCAAGGAGGTAAATGTGTATGCAATGGATAGATTTGTTTGGGACAGCAATTGTAGCACTTGCCATCATATGAAAGCAACCATAGGCAAAGTCTTCCACCCAAGAATTCATGCCTTTATCCAGCAAATAAAAAGGAATATCTTACCATTGCACAGGTCTCTGTTCCCAAAAAGTTTACACCAGGTTGAGGAGAGAATGTGTCTAGACCCACAGAAATGATCCTGGCAGCAGTACCCACATTAATGAAAATGAGATGCCAGCTCTCATGCTTGATAAATGGTATGACTCATCTCAGATTAAGTTTGGTTCTCATTAACTGGTACCAAATCTATGTCCCTCATTTATCTAGAAGTTATTCAAGGACAAGAGCCATGCATTAATCATCTTTCTATTCCAGCATATAGATGAGTGCTTGACATTCATTCATTCATACAACCATTCATTCAATGCATTTTTTAATGAGCATCTACTATGTGTAGTAGATACATATAGTACATCTACAGATGTAGTAGGTGCCCATCTTGTCTCAACACCTTCAAGGCCTCTGTTGTCCTAAAATGCATCAAGGTCTACCTCAAGGCAATGACATTTCAATTTAGTTTAATTGAACAACCCATTTTTAAAGTCCCTATTATGTGATAGGCATTGGCCAAACAGCAAGTCAGATGGACAAAAGTTTTGTTCTCAGAAGGCTCTGTTTAGCACGAAAGACAGACAACTCTGAACAAATACTAGGATTCCTGGGGCACATTGGCATTGATATACCCAAATCTAACTGCCTCCCTTCTGCTCCTCCATTACCTGTCCCACTCTTACAGTTTCTTGGCTGTGACTCATCTCAGTTTGTGCCCTTGCTCTTCCCTCCAATCCCACTTGCCTCTTGGCCATGACCCCGCTTCACATACAGACTACTGACCCTGGCTCCCTCTGGGTTTGATAAACTATGAGCAGTCTTTTGGGTAAGACAAGTCAGTTCAACATGGCTCTGGAGACCTCCTTCAACCATGTATCTCCAGGCTGTGGGCCCCAAGGCTGCCTTTGTGGTAGACACTCTGCATTTGCTAAATGAGGGCATGAATGAAGATGCAGTATAACTTTTCTTTCAGCGAGGTTTGCCAGGGGTCAGCCTTCATGTTATGATAAGTCTAAGTGCTACAATTGTCTTCCTGGAAACAGAGCCCTCCTAGCATGCATGGATGAGGGGGAGGAGTGCTTAAAAAACCATTTTTAATTAGGCAATTATGACAATTAAATATTTGAGACTCAGAGTTTCTAATCCTTATTTGATTTCCACTTTAATTTCCTAATAATGTATGTCTCTGTTCTCATTGTAATCTCTCCCTTTGAAGCTGTGTGGGATTCATTTGCTCAGGATAATTGCTTCTCTATAAGGCTCTCTCTTGTCAAATTCACAATGATCTAACATTAAGGGGGGGGGACATACATTTACTGTAGAGGGAAAATTTTTTAAAGAGTAGTGAATACCAGCTTTCTCATTATGTCCCATTAGAGACAATGAAATAAAGAGGTGACAAGAGGAAAGAGTAGCTCTGACAGTTATGATCAGAAGTTACATTGGTGTTTCCTCTTTGTCAGGGTTCCTGAAATCCAGATAGAACTAGAAGAGGCCAGGGAGAGGAGAGACAGCAACAAACTCCTCCTGAATGCTTTACGATCATCAAACCCTGTGCTGGACGCTTTGAAGACACAGCTCACTGGGTTATCACAGCCCAGACAGGTAGTTATTGCTCTCCTCACTCCAGGTCTGCATTCATTGTACAGGGCAAATTGGCAACTTAGGGACCAAGCTCCAATCTTCGTACCCTGAGCCCATAATCTATGTACACCCAACCCTTATGTGCCACTGCCATTGACCTTGACTTCAAAACTTATGTGACCTCAAGTAAGTTATTTAACCTTTCTGAGCCTCAGTTTCCTCAGTAAAATAGAGGATGAAAAAAACTTTTATGTGAATGTAAAAAGAATGTAAAACACTTGGCACTAGACACACAGCAGTTTTATGATTCCAATAACTATTACTTTGCTACTCTGTGGGCACTTGAAGCACTAAGAAAGCAGCAATGTGCTGTGATCTTTGTGACTTAGAGGAGGCATATGGGGGCAGTGACCTTATATTATATCAAGCAATAGGTTGGGTGCCCCTTGCTGCTCACACTGTACAGATCCTAGGTGGTACTTGACTTGGGCTCTGTGTTCGCTTTCTGGCACAAGCTGGGAGTCAGGGGCAGGTCCCTAGAATTGGCAAGAGTAAAGGATAGCATTGTCTGATGCCCAGAAGAAAAACATGGGATCCCTAACACAGCACTGAGTAGGGACCACAGCAAGGAAGTTGGGTAGGACTCAAAGAGATCTGGGTGTTAAAGCTTTAGGAGTCAAGGAAACATTTGGTTATAGGTGCAAGTCCTCAGTTTGAAATCTACTCTGCCATTTGACTGACTGTCATTTGTGTTCCAGGTACTGAGGCCAAAAGCTGAGGATACAGCCGTGAACAAGATAGAGTTACAGCCCCCAAAGAACTCCAGGATGAGGAGGCAGGAGAGTCAGGCACTTTAACAAATTTCTGTAATACAACATGATAAATAACTCTCATGGAAGCATATCCATCAAAACCTTCAGGAAGAACAAGAGAGGAGCAGTTGCTGGAATCACGAGCAATTAGTTGTTAGAACTAGGACATTAAAGTCAAGACTGATGAGTAGCCAAGTTGCCAAACAATGCTAGAGCTCCTTAGAATCGCTCCCTCCTTTCCTCAACTGGAAAAGGGCCCACAGGGAGAGAAGCCAAAACCCAAAGCTGGAGGGAAGAGAGTGAGGGGAAGGCAGCTAGCCTTGGCAGGTGATCATCTGTGCCCCACACCCTTCTCTAATATTGCTAGCACAAATACCTTCAACACCTACTTGGCTCCATCCTTTCCTCTTACAAATGCCATGGCAGAGGGGAGGCCTTTGATCTTCATGGAGTTCTCGATGTTCATTGTGACTGGAGCACTGAAAATATTTACCAAATCACCGGCTTGATGGCTTCCATGTCAGGTCTTGCTCAAATCAAATAGGGAGCACTGGCTTTGTAAATCTCCATGCGTAGCACCGAGAATGGACAAAAAGCATGCGTAACATCAAAGACACTTCCTGCATCTGCAAATCATGCGTATTTTCTGGAGTACAGGATGGGATAGTAGCCACAACTCACAAACAGATGTGTGTGTTCACATCTTTCATAAGCACATAAGCATGCATTTGGACCTCCAGGTAGATCCCTGTACTTCTATATCCATTATTTCAGATGTACACATGCACATTGCACACGTATATAAACATGGTCACAGCAGTCCCAATTACTGCTGTGACATCTGGCTGAGATTGGCAGATGGAATTCCAACCTAAACCCAATCCTCACTCAGTGCAATTTTAAAAGCACAGCAGGCTCATTATGATGCTATTACCTACCTGCATTTGTGCAGAGATGGTGTGATTAGTTCAGCCACAGAGGCAGTGGAGCCTGTCTGCCTGTCTGCTGCAGCCCACCCAACACATCCTTAGAGGAAACAGGCAGTGCTGTGTCTCCACACCTGAAATAAATTGTTCCCTAGCCACCCTGCTGCTTTCACATCTGATCTTTACTGATAAATCCATGACCATAGGGCAAGATCCTCAAGCACAGTTCCAGGACCCTTGAGTTCTGTTCTTCTCTTTGTCTCTGACTTGCTTTCTGGCTTTAATGTGCCATTTCCCATGTCAGCACCACCCAATATGTATCATGAGATTATTGGTTTAGCTTATAAGCTGTTTATTCATCAAAAACAACTAAGGAACTTTAAAAATTTAGATTCATGGATTCCAAATCTCATGAATTCCTGGGTAAGACTCAGGAATATATATTTTTGAAAGTTTCCCAAGAGATTCTAATAAATATTTGTGAGCCAGAGTTTGAGAACACGGGATTTTCTAAATGAAGCCTCCCCCAATGTCAAGTTCCACACATGAAAGCATATGTGTGGAGCTTTCTAGAGATGTTCTATATTAGTTATCTATCACTGTATAACAATACATTATCTCAAAGCTTAATGGTTCAAGACTATTATTTCTCATAGTTTCTAAGGATTAGGAATTGGGAGTGGCTTGGTGAGCAGTTCTAGCTCCAAGACTATTATGAAGTTGTCACTTCAGGCCACAGTTATCTGAAGACCTTACTGAGGTTAAAGGACTCATATCCAAGATGGCTCACTCCCAGGATAGGCAAGATAGTGCTGGCTGTTGGCCAAAAGTCTTAGCCCCTCTCCACACAGGCCTCTCCACAGGAGTGCTTGAGTGTTCTTACAATATGGTGGCTGACTTCCCTCAGAACAAGGGATCCTTGAGACCAAGATGGAAGCCATGATGCCTTTTATGACGGAACCTTGGAGGTCATACCCTCAACCTCTGCAGTGATCTACTGATTACACAGATCACTCCTGGTTCAGTATGGCAAGAGTCTACACAAGACTGTGACTATAGGAGGTGGGGGTTCCTGAAGGTCATCCTGAGAAAGAAATTTGGTGAAGGCCAGGCTTTGGACAGGAGACACATGTGTATTAATACACTAATGGCACCAACAGAACAAGACTTGGGAAATCTACCTACACTACTTTCTGAGCACTGAAAACACTCCTATCTTTCAAGGTCTGCTTAAGGAACCACACACAAGTCCCCAACCTACACCAGCCTTTTGACTTTACATATGCTTTCAAGGTGGCAGGGCCTCCTGTTCACATATACAGCTCTTGCTGGGGTGAGCAGAAGCTCAATCAATATCCTCCCAAGAGCCATAAGCATCAACCCTGAACCTGAGATACTGCCCAGCTCTCTTCAGCAGAGAGAGGAACAAAACACTGTCTTTAGTGCCTCTCCTATTCTGACAGGATTTTGCTCTTTCCTGATCTTATGAAGGGATTTTTCACTAGGCCTATGATAGACAGTATTTGATTTATCCCTCATATCCCTTGACAGTTTGATGTATTTATGCCTACTTATGGACAGGAAAACTAAAACTCAGAGAGAGTAAGTGACTGCACAATGTCACACAGCCTCTCAGGAGTTGAACTCCAAGCATCTTGGATGCAAATCCCAGACAGGAAGGACCAAATCTGAAATAGACTATCAGCAGCCTCCACATCAATGGACCACCCACCCAGCCTCAGACAGGAACACTGATGTCTACCCAGCAGGAGGTCCCCTAGAAGTCCCTCCAGGGCCACAGGTCAGAGGTAAGCCAGGGGTTTAGTGTTCCTCTAGGGCACTGCAGCCTCCCTACACACGCTGACCCCAAACCTGGCTGCTGAAGGGTCCTCAGTACCCAGCTTGGAGGGGCCAGGACAAAGGTCAAGCTCTTTTGTAACCAGAGAGCCCTGCTCTTCTGGGGCCACGTGTGTCAATGTGCTAATGTTTCATGATTGCGACTCACTTGGTCTCTCACTTCCACAGAACCCCCCAGAGCAATCATTGCAAAGCGATACCTGCCTGCTGCCCTCCGATTATTTTACATCCCTCCTCGGCTCCAGCTGCACCGGCCTCTCCTCTGGTTTCTTTTCCCTCCCTTCTCCTGGCAGGGCGGGGTGGAGGTAGGGGTGTTAGGACAGAGGGGTGAGAAAGACGGAAGGAATTACTATCTCTTTTTTACTACCCTTGACCTCTCCAGCCTGGGCTGCCTCGAGGAGGGAGGTCTGGGATGTAGCAGTCCTGGTAGAGAGAGATGGTTGTGTTTCCCAGGCGTTGTACTGGGTGCTTTGTATATATGATACACCGGATCCCCATAGCAGTCCTGGAAAATGAGAGAACTTTTCAAGCTGCCTGGTTGCCAGCTCCACGCTCCAAGGAGAAGGAAACCTGTCATCAGAATCCTATCTGGAGAATGGCGAGGACAGCTAAGGGCAGCAATAGCACCTGGATGCATGTATGAAACATTTGTTTGAACACATGTTAGAAAAAGAAGCCAGCATATCAGATCTTGTTTTTTGTTTTATTTTATTTTATTTTATTTTATGGTTTAGGATGATACAAGTTGAAGTAAAATAAAAAGACATAAAGTGTGTTGCTTGAAAGAAACAATATTAAATTATAAAACCCATGATGAGAACATGGTGAAAATAATCACAAAAAATAACAGATAGATGAAATGAGGAAATGCCAGTGCAGGGCATGAAATCTGAGTCACATGACTTGTGTTCAAATTCCAATGGTTTACCAGCTGCCTGGTCTTGGGAAAGTCTAACCTCTGTTTGCACTTCTATAAAATGAGAACAATGGCAGGATTATGGTGAGCACACATTGCATAAGGTATGCCAAGCCCCAGAGACTCCCTCCTTGTGAGCGGGATATGAGGTGGGTCAAGCTGGGGGGTGGTACTCAAGGTCCAGGGTGTGGTGGATCTGGAATGCCAAGTTTATACCTGATGTAACGTGAGTTTTGGAAGCAGCAGAGTTGGATATGGGTCTGGCCTGGAGCTGAGTTGACCTGGTTACTATGGAGCTATTAGAAAGGAACGAGGTGATGTGCACTGGATGTCCAGGAAAGCCAGGAAGCGAGCTGCAGACCTCATCAATAGAGAGAAAGTGAAGATCTAGACTATGGCCTGGGGGCCTGGGAAAGAATTCAGACAAGAGCTGGGGTGGAAAAGGCAGTGATCAGGCAGCAATTGCAATAGAAGTCTACATGGGTCTGTGAGGCAGGAATAGGAGCTGCCCAACAAGACCTTGGAAAAAAAGGCCCTGCTAGCAGTCCCTGCCTTGGATTGGAGCAGACTGTAGTACAGTGCTGAAGAACAACGGTTCTGAGGGTGGCCACCCTGGATTCAACCCTGGTCTACCACCTCTGCATTAACTTCTTTATCTATAACATGAGGGTAATAACTATATGGTATCTACTTGATCAGATTGTTGCAAGCATTAAATGAGGCAATACATGTGAAATGATGCTACGCACGTAATAAATACCTCTGCTTTGTCACCAGTATTTAGCACAGGACCTGGCAAATAGGAGGCATTTAGTAAACTTTGTGTGAGTGAACTCTTCACCATCAACTACAATCAGGCCTCAACCTTGCTTATGCAGAAGTGCTCATTGTTTTGTAGTTTAAGGTCAGGGAAGACAACCAAACTGGTCAGGATGACCCAGAGTCTGAGACAAAACGTGCATCAGTGTCCCAATTGTAGGAAGCCTCCCATATGGTCTGAAGTCCAGAATGACAGGCTCTGGGAGGGAGATCGGATCCTTGGAGCTGCTGGATTTTAGCCATTTACTATGCAGATGGAGCTCCAAGAGACCAATTACTCACTGGGAATCCGTGGCAAAGCAAGGACTAGAACCTGTATCCATCACCCCCAGTGTCCCTTCCTTTATCCTCAGTTTTTTCTGCAATGTTAAATGACCTTCCTTGCAGATGTCATTTGCTGGATCAGAGCCTGGATCATTCCCTTCACAGACACAGCCAGCTGGAGTCCCTCCCTTTCTGGATCCTTCCAGTGGGGAACCTTTTTTTGTTTTCTGATTCTGAATAGATTGGTCACCCTGTTCACAGACCTCATGGAGTTTAGAGAGGTGAGAAAGTGTTTTACAAAGGAAAATTACCAATCGGGCCCAGCAGGAAGCAAGTGCACAGCTGTCAGTCCTTGTGGTACAAGGGAAGGGGAAGAGAGTCAAAAGCCTGGGGCTGCACCTGTAGCGAAGAGCTAGTTAGGAGCTTGGCAGGTCCTAGCAGAGGGAGGCCTGACTGGGGAGGGAAAGTGTGGGGGAGGGAGAAACTGTAGCAGCAAGGCGAAAGTATAGTAAGAGTTTGTGATATTGTGATATAATATAAACTACAGCCAGGTGTGATGATGCACACCTGTAATCCCAGTAACTGGGGAGGTTAAGACAGGAGGATCTCAAGTTTGAGGCTAGCCTGGGTAACTTAGCAAGATCCTGTCTTAATATAAAATAAAATAAGGATTGGAGATGTAGCTCATAGAGAGTGTCCCTGGTTTAATTTCTACATATGTATTCTTTCATTCTTCTTCTTTTCTTTTGTCTTTGTCCACAGTTCTGGAACAGAGTTCTTCTTACAACTATTGTAAATAGAGGTGTTGAAAAAAACTTTTGATATTTGGTCTTGGATCTTGGTGCCTGACACAGATCATTTGCTAAGTCCTCCAAGCAAGAAGCAAAGGACCCAGTCCTCTTGACAGTCATAGGAAGCTATCTCCACATGCCTCTTTGGGAGAAAATGTCAAGAAGAGTTTCACAGGAAACTGAGAAAAAGAGAAGTGCTACCACAGTTTTGGGGTATGAATAAATTTGGGAAGAGGGACAAAAAGGTTTTAAAAAATATGTATGGTTTGCAAAATGCATCTTATTTAATATTTTTTGAATGAAGCAACTAAACATCAAAATTTGCCAATGGTTGCTTTTGGCTTTGGATTGTACTTCTTTGTATGTGACCATGGGGATAAACTGGACCATCTGGGTCCCTAAATTTATTAAGGTTATATTCTGTTCATGAAGCATTTGTCATGTATCTCCTTTGTTGTGGATCTGCTTTGAAGCTACTTGGACAAAGTACTTCTTAAAATCTATTCATGAGTTTCACAGAAACCCTGGCAGAATTGGCCTAGGCTTAGCTCAAATACTTCCTTCAAATACATATTGTGTAGGTGTTTTTACCAACTTCCAGGCCAATTTAGAGGGAAATAATATGGCTTTATCTGTAACAGGGAAAGAATGAGCTCAAGATGCAATTCAGTGTAGAGGTTAAAAGAACTGTTCTGGAAATAGGCTGTTGGGGTTTCTATCCATTCTGTGCCACTAAGGATGTGGCCTTGGGAAAGTTTTTTGATCTCTCTGTACTTTAGTTACCTCATCTGTAAAACAGGAATAATATCAGTGCCTCTCTTGTTTTGATGATTAAATGCATATACTTCTCCATGGCACTTAGAACAGAATCTGAAATAGAGTATTATATTAGTGTTAGCTATTAATTTAACTGAGTGTCAAGGTGAGAAATCAGGACAGAAGCTTGGAATGGAGGTCACAGTTTATGAATATCCTGCTGATCTCTGAGAAATAAAAGGAGTGGTTTGGACTAGGGTTTGGTGAGCCATTGTCCTCATGCCCAAATACGCAATTAATATATTATTGGTACATAATGGCCAGAGCTGTGGAGAAGGACCTGCGTAACGACAGGCTTATATGCACAGCTTAGCTGGGCTAGTGGCAGGTGGAAGGAGTGACGCACTTGCATTTTGGGCCCAAAAAATTTGTGTTCATTCTACTTTATTCCTTTAAACTAGCTAACCCAGACCATGTTATAATGAGCTGGAAGTCAGAAAAACACAGCAAGCATACCCCAGACTCTGTTTCTGCTTTTAGTCTCACTCCGCATTCTTGTCTTATTCTACTCAGCTTTTGACTATTCAACTTTCTATTCTGTTTCCAGCCTTGTACTCTCCTACAAAGTCTCTACCATTCAGACCCATGCAGAGGAATCAACTTCTGCTCATCCAATTTGTCCTATTCCTGGTTGCCTTGGTTAACATGCCTTCTTAGTCCTTGAGTATCAGAGTTTTCCCAGGTCTCCCCTAGGTGTAGATCAAATGGTCATGATCATCCCCCTCACTCTCATTCCAAGTAAGGGGAAAAAGTAAAAAATACTTTGGAAAGTTGCCTGCTCCCAGTTTGAGATAGCCACTTGCTTTAAGATCCTAGGGAGGGCCAAATGTGACCTAGTGGCTCTAGAATCATGTAGAATCCACTCCTAGACATCATTTCCACAGCCTAATGTTGAGACTTTTCTACATGTCTCCCATTTCAAAAAGTCTCCCAGAACCTCCCATGAACTCAGTCCTCAAACCATGGTGTTGGCCTTCCAGGAGCTCAGGTTCAGAGACTTTGTGATTCCAAAAGTCTTCATGCCAAGTGGTCTTGGGCAAGAAGAAGAAGCTTTTGGCACTTCACATTCCCCCAGGTAGTCAGTTTGCATGGCTCGGTTGCCATTGCCAAAAAGAATTGCCAGCACTGGTGTCTCCCATAAATGCCCCTTTGAGGCAAACACCTGGCATTCCAGGACCTTGAAGGTTCATTCTAGGGTTGGGTGGAATCCAAAGCCTCATTAACTTTTCAAGGTGGGTTTCAAGATACTGGAAATATGTTCTAATTTCCCCGGGGCTGACATCTAGCTGCAGCCACCCTGTGTAATAGCCCTTCTTCCTCTTCAAGCTCTGGCTGTGCAGCCAGTACTGGGGGCACTCAGAAGTGGTTCCCTTTAGCAGCACTAGTGTAGGAGCTGGGAAGCAGTACAAAAGTTGCTAATAAGCCACCCACCTGGCCCCATCCCAAATCCCAGAACTCCAAGAGTAAAGCTGAAATGGCGAGTTGTTTTCTCCCTCATATAGAAAGCAAATATGGTAGTTAGGCCTGTTCTCCACGGCAGTTACAACTTGTTTGACATTTGAGTTAGTGGTGCTGAAAAGAGGAAAATCCACCCTGGAGGAAGGAATGCTGTTTCTGTGGCTAATTGACTGGATGACACCTCCCTCCTCTATTCCCTCCCTTCCGGGCCTGCCAGGCAGTCTAGCTGGGTTATTTGCCACGGATGATGGCCTTAGCAATTTATTGCACCAGGCCAGAGGAATGCCTGGCTGCCAATTCTGCACAGTGCTCACTGTGGTTTATGGGAGCTAGGCTCCAGCTCGCAATGGACACATTTATTCTCTGTCAAAAGATTATCTAATTGCAGAACTAGAATCATATGAAATAGGCTTTTTAGTGACTACCAATTCCCAGTTGGGCACTGAGCATTGGTAGGGAAAAGGTGTGGCATGGTAGCTCTCAAAGGCTGTTCATTCTTCTTGAGGGTCATTGGACTTTTTGGCCTATGTGACAGGCCATCATGCAAGCCTGTCTTCAGCCCATTGAGACATCAACCCCATTGTCTTCTATTCTGTCCAGCCCTGCTCAATGGGAAGAATCATACTGTAGGTCCAGCAGAAATTCCAGTAAAAAGGTAAGCTACTAGCTTCTCAAATTTACCTACATTCAAATTACCAAAGAGAGGATCTTATTAAAATGCACTCTCAGTTCAGTATCTGTGTGGGGCCTGGGAGTCTGCACTTCTCACAACCTCTTGGGTGATGCTGCTGCTAGTCCTCAGATGACACTTTGAATAGCAAGAGCCAAAAGCAGTTTCCCAAATCTACCCTATTGCTGGAGACACCTGGGAGGCCCCGGGCTTCAAGCTTCTAATTTAATTAATCTGGGGTTGAGCCAAGGAAGAGTTTTTGATTTAAATCTCTCCAGCATATATAGGATGAGAGAGACACATACACTATAGATTTGAATATACATAAACTATTTCTGGAAAGATGAACAAGACAAAGTAATAGTAGTTTATGGAAAAGAAACTGGCAGACTAGGGTGATTATTAATTGTATGCCATTGTGAATTGCTTGTATTTTTTGAAAATTGCATGTTACTATTTCAAAAGTATTAAAACAATTTAAGAACCATCTCTTGGGTGATCTCTATGTTTACCAGATGTTACGGGCTGAATTGTATCCCTCACCTCAAAATTTATACATTGAAGTCCTAGCCAACAGTATTTTGGAATGTGATATATTTGAGGACAGCACCCTTAAAAAGATAATTGAGGTTAAATGAGGTCATATGGAGAACTCTAATCCTATACAACAGATGTCTTTATAAGAAGAGGATACTGATAATCACAGAGGAAGTACCATGTGGAGGATTTAAAAAGCGGGGTAGGGGAAGATGACCAGCCTTTTGTTGACTAGAAGAGATACCTCAGAATCAACCAACTTGCTGTCACCTTGATCTTGGACTTCCAGCTCCAGAAATGTAAGGGGACAAGTTTCTGTTGTTGAAGCCACCCATTCTGTGGTTATCAGTTATGGCAGCACTAACAAACTAATATATTAGGTTTCACCCTCCTTGATTTAGTGGAGTGAGCAAGCGACCTGGAATAGTCAAGAGACTAAACCTGTCAGTCACCAGCTTGCCAAGTGGTAAAGGAAGTCACCTATGTGATCCCTACAATTCCTTCATATCTGGAAGTGGTGGTTGCATACATAATGTAAAAGGAGCTAGAAGAGGGAAGCATGGTTAAATATTAGTTCTCATCTATTATAGTTCAATGAGTTTTCAATTTTTTAAAGCATGAATCCATTTTTAAACATAAATTATTTGCAAAAGCTCAATATACAAACAAATTGATTGAAATGAAGCCACTCTGATTGAAACAGCTGAAGTTCAAATCTGCCTTTACCTTTATGGGGACCCTGTCTTACCTGTCCCTGAACCACTGAGCATCCTTAGGTTATAGTCTAAGAATCACTGATCTTGTCTCATCCTGTCCCATTCCAGACATGGAAACTGAAGCCTGGTAATGTTGACTAACTCACCTCAGAGCCACCCAATGACTCAATATGAAAACTGGGCTCTATTCCTGACTGTCTGGTTCATTAATCTTTTCTCTGTGCTTTGTGAAGCATTAAGAAAAATGTGGTGCTAGTGATGGCATATAAACTACAACTTCTATTTTTTCCTACAAAACATTCTCAATATTACTTGTAAGGGAGGAAATATTCTGCCAGAGGAGCGAATTCTATTTCTCCTAGGCATTGACACAGGTGAAGTTGTTCTTAGCAAAAATAACAAAAGTTACTCATATTAAAATCTCCCTTTCTTTTGAAACTCATCCGACTACCTTAACTTCTAAGGCGAACCTTTACCAGCATGATAGGACTATGTTGACATAGACAAAAATGGGAGAAAGAATATTAGGCCAAATTTTAAAACTCAAATAATGTTTGGGAGAAAGGAAAGTCCCACAAGGTAAGAAACAAAGAGATCTTGAGGAAAGAAAACATCCCATAATATGGACTCTGTGTTTCCTGGCTCCAGCTTCCATTTTCATACCTTGTTTCCTTTAAGAAAACCTAATTTTCCCTCAAGCTGTCTCCTGACTGACTTTCACTTGATATGGTTACTTGATAGCACCGATCTGTTAATCCTTCCATATGGTTAAAATTAAACCATCAATCCATGCTCATTTCCCCCGTTACGCTTCCTAACTTCTTAGGAAGATTATCCTTCCAGCTAAATTACCCTCATTCCTTTATCATCATGTCCAAATTTTCCCTGGAAATTATAAGGGTTCTAGGGGAACAGGAGGCTTGTCCAAGAACTTCCTCTGTCTTTTTGATGCCTTGAACACTTCTGTGTCACTTCCAGATTAAATATCAACATGGCCAGGCATAGAGGCTTTACATTCAGTGACCTCTTAAATATCCTGTAACCTAGGGACTGGTTATGTGAGACATTTGCTGTGATGGGGGTCTTGGTGTCAGAGTCCTCCATTTATGCTCTCCCCTCCAAGGCTTAAAGAAAGACAAATAGCCTTCTGTGTCATCCTGACCCTTTAGGGCCAATGATGTAAAGTTATTTCCTTTCAATGGTCATGGATTTTGATTACTAATATCTCACCACAGTTCCCACCAAACAATCTGATCCAGTCTTGGGGTCCCAGCTTTCATCTTTAGAATAAGAGCTTTTCATCAAATAGGGGTCTCAAGTATATTTGAATATAGGTGTAAGAGTAAGTTACCCAGACCCTTTTGACATCTAACTCAATGCTTTCCCCAAGGACAATTTTACCAGCCAACTCCATCAATTTTCTAATAGAAATCTCACCATTTATGAGATTTCAGATTTAGCTTGAGTCCTTTGGGGCTGCTGGGCCATTGACCCTGAACAGTAGAGCTAGACCTAAGTGCTCCTGTGTCCTCAGGTTGGGTAAGTTTTGAGCTCTGACAAGTTTAAATCTTGAGCTCTAATTTCAATTTGCTGCTCCCAGGGTTGTTTCTCATTCAAACAAACACCCATTGGCAGCCACAGGAGCAAGTCATTGTTTTTGCTTCTTTTATGACTCTTGTTTCTTTCTGCCCAAGCTGGCTGCACACAAGTCCAGACCCACACAGTGCAAGCAAAGATAGGATTCCTGCCCCAAGGGTTCAGCAATCTCATATTTTCCTCTCTGCTGTCTCTATTTTTGTTCCAGTGTACCATAAGTTCTGAAGCCTTGGCGGTCCTGAAACACTTTACTGTGTTTTGTTTTGTAGGAAAGACTTGAGTTTTATGGCTGTGGGTTATAAAAGGCTTTTCCCCCTCTCTTCTGCTTCTCCCTGGAAATTTGATGGGTGTGACTGCTACCAATAAGCCCTGCTGGGAAAGTCCCCCCATGGTCAGCTTTCGGCCTGAGCCATGACTTTCCTTTTGGGCCATGGCCTGGTCCTAATTTTGTCCCCCTCTGGCTGGTTTTGTTTATTGGCATTAATGTTTCATATTAAAATTTAATATTTAACTTTTGCTTTCAATATTTAATGTTCTGCATCTTGCATTTGGATGTCTCCCTTCTGGGAGCGGTCAGCTACACTGCATGATGCAAGAACTAATCCTTTTGACTTCCAGTAAAGAGACCACCCCCCACCCCTTGTTCACCAACACTCTGCGTTCAATCCATCATGGTAACTACCTGAACATTTCTGTCTTTTGCTCATGCATTCGTTCAATGCATATTTATTGAGGACCAATTCAGATATTATAAAAGGTGCTGGTAGAGACCCACGAAAAAGAATAAGACCCAAGTCTTACCTTGAGGTAGTCAGAGAGAAACAAGGTGATAAGTGTTAAACAGAGTTTTGTGGAAGCACAATGAAGAGACTCACTCTGCCTTAGGAATGGGGGAAGGTTTTTCTAGAAGAGAAGTTATCTGAAATGGACCTTCCTTGGAAGGAGCAGAGGAGCTTATCAAATTGGGTATGAAGGACTTTTTCTACACAACAAAGTCATCAAAAACATAATTAATAATGATGATTAATAATGATGGTAATGCTGGGTTTGTGGAATGGGGAGGAAATTAATTGTTACTGGAAACTGGGCTGTGTGTGTGGAAGAGATGAGCAAGATGCAAGATGAGCCTAGTGACATAGTTTGGTATTCAATTATGAAGGACTTTGTAAATGGTAATAGCTGAATCTATAATCACTTACCAAATAAACCAGTAATAGATATTCTCAGCAAGAGAGTCTTGGGAAATCTTTGCAAAGTACTGTTAGAAAACACTAAAGAAATAACCTGGGTCCAGGATATAGAAAATATATTTAGTTCCTTCTAGGTGAGATAAAGAAAACTATTATTTAAGATATCTGCCCTTGAAGAATTTAAAATAAGTTAGAAAACTTAGGCAAATACTAAGAACTAATGAGAAAACAGTTGGGTACACAGCCCAGTACTTAATGATTCCTATATAGTCAGAGAAGGGAGCTTTATGTTCCATTCATATTTCCTTTGGGATTTAAGTGCCTGGGTCTTTCCCACTAGATGAAGTTCACCTTCTCTGATCATTGGTTCATTGACCAGAAAGGGAGTTCTAGGGCCTCAGGGAGGTACAAAGTGAGGAAAATGAAAAGAAAGAAGCTAGGAAAATAGGAAGTGGAGCTTGGTAACCTGAAGGGACCCCTGAGTGGGCAAAGTAAAAGAAGGAGTGGCCAAAGTGGACCATGGGTCCAAATGAACAAGATTGAAGCTGTGAATGCCGGATGTCTGCTGGAGGGTTGTCCACTATGCTTTGCTAAAGTCTATGACAAAGAAATCTTGTTTTTAAACTTCTAATGCAAATATTTTTGTTTTTGCTAATTTTAAAGTAATAATCTTTGTCAAAATAAGTTATTTTTTTTCAATTCATGAATTCAAAAAGTAGAAAGTAAAATCCTTTCCAACTTTGGGTAATCACTATCAAAGCACATGCACTTAAAATACATGTAAATAGCCGGGCACGGTGGTGCACACCTGTAATCCCAGCACTTTGGGAGGGTGAGGCAGGAGAATCGTGAGTTCAAAGCCAGTCTCAGCAATGGTGAGGCACTAAGCAAATTGGTGAGACCTTGTCTCTAAATAAAACACAAATATAAAGCTGGGGATGTGGCTCAGTGGTTGAGTATCCCTGAGTTCAATCCCTGGTACCAAAAAAAAAAAAGAATTTTAAATACATCTTGTCCAATGTGCTAAGTGTACTCAGCTTTATGAAGAAATGACACTGTTGCATTGTATCTGCGGTGAACCACAGGGCTGGTTATCCTAGCACAGCCAAGTGTCCGTAAGACAGTGTGCTAAAACCAGAGTCCAGGAGCAGAACTCAGCAGGTACAGGTAAACTGGAGGCAGGCAGGACTGGAGCTGAAAATAAGCAAGACTCACAAGTCAAGTCCAGAGGCCTCCATGAAGAACATCAGAATGAGAACGATCCTTGGAGGAAGTGTCTATCTCCATTGGAGGTTTCTCCTAAGACTACTGCTGAGGAATTTCAAACATGGCTGGGGAAATAAAAATGCAGTCAAGAATTTTTTTTTTTTTTTTTTTAAAGGATGGACTTACATGCGAAGATTAAGGTCTGCTTCCGAGTTTTGCTACCATTAGTTCTTGGAGTTTGGGTGTTTATGCTTCTGAGCCTCCTTTCCCCTGTTGAGAAGAAGATGATCAGATAACCCCTGCCCTACCAAAGACACAGAATTGCAAGGAGAATCACATCACACAGTTATGCACTCAGCAGATGCGTGTTGAGTGCCTACTATGTGCCAGGCTCTCTTCTAGGAGCCAGAGCCAGAGAGTATACAAAACACACAAAACTCCCTTTCCTCAGGGAGCATACATTCTATGGGGTCCTGAGCATGTGAAAGGGTTTTGTATACTGCAGTTTCTTGACTTGACAGAAGCTGTCGTGCTCCAGGCATAGAAAGGCTCTTGCGTTTTCCTGGGTGACTTGCTGCGTGTGAACTGTGAGAAAATCAGCAAGTGGGAATGACTGGAAGATCCCCACAGAGGAGGCTGGATTTCCTGTCCTATCTGGTCCATCAAGACGTCCAGGTGCTCTGAGCATGACAGCATTGCAAGAAGCTGTGCAGAGCCCAGAGAATCTTCTACCTCCCAGGACGCCACGCAGCCTCAGTGCCCTCTTTTCTTAGATCCTTCAGGCAGAATGACTTCCCATTGACTTCCAAATCGTGACCAACTTGAAGCAGTGGAGACTTCTGATTGGAGGTCAAAGCTAGGTGGGAGAGGCTTCTGAAGAGTCATTCACAGATTAGAAAAGGAAGCGGGTGCAGCGATCTAATATGAATAAGCAACAAATAAGGAACTGTTGATTTACATGTTATTCCATTCACTCACTCCTGTTAACTGATAATCATAGCTAATGTCTTTTTTTTGAATCACTAGTATGTGCCAAGCATTAGGTTTAGCTTCTTATATACATTATCACATGGAATCTTCTCAACCACCCTCATTCATTCAACAAATATTTATTGGGCTTTTGCTATTCAAATCAGGTATTGCTATTATCTCCATCTGATACATGAGAAAACCAGAACTCAGAGAGGCTAATTTTTCCAAGTTCACTTAATTAGTCACAGAGGGAGGACTCGAGCTCACATAGATTAAATCTATACATATAACTTTTATAGATTATGCTGTATAATATATTAGGATTCTGGCATGTCTCTGCCTCCAAAACACTAGCTATTAATTTTATTTTCATCATTGTCATTCTTATTTGACAGATGATATAGATGAAGCTCAGGTAAAGTGATATAACCAAAGTCATCAACCAGAAAAGAAATTTGAACCCGGATCTCTCTGGTTCTGCTCTTTTTGTTGCACAGTGTCACCTCCTTGGACTTAGCTGTACCCAACAACACCACCATTTCAGGAATCTTTTCCTTTTTTCCATTCAGTCCCTGGATGTATCTACAGATGTAACCGTAGCCTCCTGGGTGCAATTTCAAATACACTGGTTAGTAATAGTCAAGAGCTCCTGCTCTGTACCAAGCTTATCTCCAGATGACCTTGTCCTCCTTCCTCGCAGCCTGTTCTGCTCTTCACTCCCTGCCTTCCAGGCTTGGATTTGTTCTCCCTAGTGGAAGCGCAAGGTATGCTTTGAGGTCACACCCTGTCGACTGCCCCCCAGTGACGGAGGCTGGAATGATTTGTCCTGACTTGCTCACCAGCCTATAGCTTGTTCTCCAGCAGAGCAAGACCTGTGTCCAGCAGATTTCACCTTAGCTCTTTCTGTCTCCCCAAACTCATCCCTTTCACCACTGCCCCCCACTACCTCAGTCTTTCCCTTCTCAGATTGGTTTTTGTTTTGTTTTGTCTTTTTGTTTTCCTGTGGTGGAACTGAGCTGTTGTGAAAGAGGAGCAGGAAAGTGTGTCTTGGAGTGAGCTGACCCCACAGGTCATAGCCACCAGCCTGGCCCCGCTGTTAGCCGATTGCAGGGCAGCGGACACTCAGCGGTTCTGAATTCCGTCTGGATTATTCATGAACGCACAACATTCGTTCTGACAGTCCCAGGCAAATCCCAGATCAAATTTTTCTCTTCCCTTGAAAAGGACCCTATCAATATCCCTGGGGTCAGGCAGATTCACCATCTAGCCTTTCTTACCTGGGCTGAGGGGTACTTGGAGGCCACTTGGAATTTAGCAGGCTGGATTAGGTTTCCTCTACTCATTGTGTCCTGGCGAGTGAGATAGGTGGTTAGGGTAATTATCTAATGGTTTTGGGTAACTGTAAGTTAGTTTCTGTACTTTTCCAACCCACCCTATTGCTGGACAGCTTTTCTGCCCTAGGCCCTAGCTCTCAAATCTTTTTTTTTTTTTTTTAATATTTTTTAGTTGCAGATGGTCACAATACCTTTATTTTATTTATTTATTTTTATATGTTGCTGAGGATCAAACCCAGGGCCTCATACATGCTAGGGAAGTGCTCCACCACTGAGATACAACCCCAACCCCAATCTTGCACAACCCTTATTCCACCCTCGTCTTTGCATGCAGCACCCATGCCTAGTACCTTTATAGCTCTGCATTACCTACAGTTCATCTCAGCACACTGATGTGTCCCCATCAGATATCAGGGATGTCTCTAGTAATTTATCCTTAAAATAGTAAGAGCAGCCACATTTGGAAATAAACTCTTTTGCCTCATACTTGCATTTTATATTATTCTTTTTTTTTTTTTTGGACACAATGTCTTTATTTTATTGCTTTGTATGTGGTGCTGAGGATCGAACCCAGGGCCTCACGCATGCGAGGCAAGCGCTCTACCGCTGAGCTACAATCCCAGCCCACATTTTGTATTATTCTTTATCTTTTTTTTTTTTTTACAAACAAGCTGCATGTTTAATGTATACAATTTAATGAGTTTGGACGTACACACGCACCCATCATATTTCACCACAATCAAGGCAATAAATACCTACCACACGTTCTAATCTGCCATCAGATCACATTCTTAACCATGTGATCCCAGGAAAAGGACATCCTCAGTTTCCTCATCTGCAAAATGAAGATAAGAAAAGTACACAACTCATGGGATTAATGCATTGAATAAACATTTATTGAGTTTGTACAATGTGCCAAGTACTGGGACTTGTGTCCTTTTGCATGACTGTGCCGGTTACAGTGAACAAAACAAACCTCTGGGAGCCGTGTTCTAGTGGGTATCAGTGGAGAGTAAACGAGATAGCAAGTTCAACTAGTTGAGGGTTCATAACAGAGCCTGATGAGGGGTAAAACCCCAGTGAGAGTTGTGCAAAATTAATCTTTAAAATAATCTCATGCAGTAGGCACAGTAGTGATCCCTGTTTTACATACAAGCCTAAGTGAACAACAATGGTTTAAGTCACTTGCCCAAGTTCAACACCTAGCAAATGGCAGAGACAAGATTTGAATCCAGGCAACCCCTATATTTTGTTCCATCTGCGTTTTAGCTTAAAGCACTTAGTTTAACACCTATTACATTAAAATGTAAAGAAATTTAGTCAAAGTTATTCTTTTCAGTCTAATTTTCATTATGTTTCAAATTCAGAGAAGTGCTTATGACTTAATCCATTGCTTATATTCTTTTTTTATAATTGTGCCAATTGCAAATTAAAGTAATGCAAATGCCCTGTGGTACCATTTACTTATTTTTGTGTACAATATTGTTCTTTTTTAAATCAAATTTTGAATATATCATGAGAATGTTTCACATGTGAGTGTCTTTTGCTACATTTTTTACGGTGGGAGAGAAAAAATAAAAAACTGCCCCAAATAAAATCTCAGAGATGAACTTGCCTTTCAATATGTAAAGAGCATGAATTCTGGCATTAAATAAATTGATGTTCAAATTTCCAGCTCTGCTACTTGTTGGCTGTGTGTGCTTGCGTTTATAGCTTGCCTTCTCTGAGACTTCCTTGTCCTATTCTGCAAACTCAGAGGGTTGCCTCAGGTTACCAGTCTAGCCCTTTCAGTCCTCAAGTGTGTGATGTTAGATGTAAATACAGAGTCTCATAAAGCTTTTCCTTAATCCAATTTTCTTGGGACAAGTTGCTAAAGAAAGACTATTAGGCTAGAGGCAAAGAACATTCAGTGACAACATGCCTGAATTCCATTACTAATAGAAAACCAATAATGAACACCGAACTTTTTTTCAGGTGGCCTAAAAATAATTGGCTGTGGATTTTCTTGCAAATTTAACCTCACACTTGGCGTATTTGTGTTTGAAGTTATGTAAAAGTGAATGGGGCCTCCTTTGGGATCGTTCATCTCCACGGGCCTTACCCATGATCAAATCTCAGCAAATTTTGAGATTTCAGAATAAAAAGAAGCAAAGCATTGTTTATCAGAAAATAGAACTGAGGTTCAAATTTATGATAGAGATTTGAGACTTGACTCTTTTCTTTTGAGTCATGAATAAATAAATGCATCTTTTCAAATAGAAGTACATAGTTACCTTAGAACTTCTGAGGGGGGATTTTGGGTCCTAGCCTTTTCTTCTTACAAATGATAAAACTCAGCCTCCATGAACCTCATTGAAAAAAGGAGAACTAATAAAAATACCTGCGGTGAGGATTAAATAAAGCATGCTTATAAACCACTTAGCATAGTACCTGACGTGAAATTAGTGTCAGTCGATGATAGCACCAATTTGTTATAATTTCTGTTTAGTATTTTCACCTATGCCACACAGATGGTCTTAACACAGTCAAATTGAAAGCTCAGGCTCCGGCAGCCAAGACCAGTGCTCTCTTTAAAATATCATTCACTCAACAAATATTTATTGAATGTGTACTAAATTTCAAGTAGTTTTAGCAGTCCTACAGCA
The DNA here is from genome assembly GCA_004024805.1 of Geosciurus inauris. NCBI lineage: Eukaryota > Metazoa > Chordata > Mammalia > Rodentia > Sciuridae > Geosciurus > Geosciurus inauris. The sequence continues at coordinate 66,535 of PVHX01010904.1, forward strand.
GTGAGAAAATAGACCATCACCAGTAAAAAATCCTGGCCTTCAGAAGTATAAGATGTAACAGGAAAATATAGGTAATAAACTGCAGAAATAAGTAAATATATCTCATGTGTAAAATGGGAAAAAAAAAGAGAAGGGTCAAGAAGTTTTGGGATGTGACTGTGTCATGTTAACTATGATAGCCACAAAAAGCAGGAGGGGAAAAGCACATCAAGTAGATTCTTGGGTGAGATGAGCATCACAGGCAAAGGGGATATGCAACATGAATACTGAAAGGTAAGTGTGGGCTACCCTACGAAGACCATCCAGGGACCAGGGAGTGAGCAGCAATGCCTTTGGGAGATGTGCACAATAAACATGTAGGACTTTGCAGGGAACCATCAAGACTTTGCCTTTTATTTCTAGAGCTCCAAGAAGCCATCATAAGGCTTGGCAGAAAAATTACCAAAGGAGGTAATTTGAGGAAATTGCTTCTGAACCAAAATATCTGGGTGCCTGGAGATAACACACTGTTAAAGAATAAGAGACAGAGTATATATGGGTCCTGAAAAGCCTGGAACATTATCTGAACTTCTTCAGGATAAGTAATTTTAGGGAATTAGATCAAGCTAGACAAGAAAAAAAGAGAGGAAGGAAGAAAGGCGAGAGAGGAGAAGAGAGGCAGAAGGGAGAAAGAAAGAAAGAAAGAAAGAAAGAAAGAAAGAAAGAAAGAAAGAAAGA
>PVHX01010905.1:0-36196 GCA_004024805.1 Geosciurus inauris
GCGCCCGGCGGAAGATTAGTTTTTGATGAAGACAGAATTATGCTGATCCATCATTTGGACTCTCTGAAGTCCTGGATGGATGACTAGGATTGGTGAATATTATTTGGTTCTGTAGAACCAACTCCATGATTTTGTGCTTTAACCAATTAAGCAGATTATCCTAAGATACAATAACAGCCTAGATTGGAACATGACCAGTTGTTTGTTTTTTTCATAAGTCCCGCCTCTTGCCTTTTTTTCATCCTCATCTGCAGCTTTCTTGAATTCATGTTCAAAGGAGCTAGCTAGTTCATTGAAGAGTCCCACCTCCTCACAGTTCTTCAGGAATCTAGTTGGAGTAGGAGTTTGATCTGTAAACATGAAAAAAAGAAACTTACTTTTGACCTAAAAGTAAAACTTGAGAGTACACAAAAATATGTTTTTATTCTATTTGGAAACAGAGTCTGTTTTAGGGCAAATTTGCTTTTATAGAGCTCTAATAGGTGAAGACTAGTGCTAGGCCACCAGAGGGTGTCTGTGTTGTATTGCCTCAAGGCCAGCAGGGGGAACACAGAACAATGTTTTGTGGTTGATTATCTATGTACCCACCTTTCACACTGCTTTTTTTTTTTTGCATCTTTTACCACAAAATAAAACAACCAACACAGGTGAAGCTTTGTAAAACCTCTATCTTTGAAAAGTAGGTACCATTAAGCAGTGTTTTCTTTTTAAACTTACCCCCTGCTAAGTCTGTTTGTTTGTATTTGAGATGGGGTCCCTTTACCTATGTTGCCCAGGCTGGTCTGGAACTCATGAACTCAAGTGATCTTCCCACCTCAGCCTCCTAAGTAGCTGGGACTACACACAGACATTGCATCCATCATACCTGGCTTCCCTGCTAGTACTGAATTAAGTAGGTATAAGCAGATGGATGTAAAAATCTGATGAAGAGAAGAAACTGAGGATCATATGGTTGAGCTTGCTTGCTAAAGCTACCAAAAAAGAAAATGGTGCAGCCGGGCTCGGTGGCTCAAGCCTGTAATCCCAGCACTTAGGGAGGCTGAGACAGGAGAATCGAGAGTTCAAAGCCAGCCTCAGCAATGGTGAGGCACTAAGCAACTCAGTGAGACCCTATCTCTACATAAAAACACAAAATAGGGCTGGGGATATGGCTTGGTGGTCAAGTACCCTGGAGTTCAATCCCCAGTACCAAAAAAAAAAAAAAGAAATGGTGCAAGATGTGGTAGTACACAACTGTAATCCTAGCTACTCAAGGGATTGAGGCAGGAGAATTGCCAAGTGCAAAACCAGCCTGGGCAACTTAGTGAGACCCTGTCTCAAAATGAAAAAAACATTTTTCACTAGGCATGGTGGCAGAAGACTGTAATTCCAGGGATTAGGAGGCTGAGGCAGGAAGATTGCAAATTCAAGGCCAACCTATGCAACTTAATGAGACCCTGTCTCAAAATAAAAAATGAAAAGAGCTGAGATATATATAGCTCAGTGGTAAAGTGCCCCTTGTTTCAATTCCCAGTACCCACCCACCACCACAAATAAAAGGGCTGGGGATGTAGCTCAGAGGTAGAACACTCCTGGATTCTATCCCTAGTACCAAAAATAATAATAAAAATTTAAAAATAAGAAAAATGTGCCTGGTTTTTCAGTGGATCTGTTACTTTTTGAAAGCGTTCCAGGCAAATCTAGGGGCTGAGGAGAAAGAGAGCAATACCATGAGCTAGAAAAGGAAACTGCAAACAATAGGTCTCATTTCACAGAGACCTGGGACCAGAGCAAATTCCGGAAACCAGAATATTTGGATTTAGACTTGCTGGCCAAAATATCCTCACAGGGGCAATGCAAATCTTTTCCTTAACAGAATGTGTCTGCTCTTAGGGAGAAAGGCTCTTGGTAATCCATGGGAACTTTTCAAGCAACTTGAATTTCAGATTTGAGCTTCCCTCTTCCTACCCTGCTCTGGAGTTAAATTGTATTCTTTGATCTCAACTCTACAATGGTTTTGCTTGACATGCTAGTCTCCTCTGTGGTTCATCTCCTACTCCCCCAAACTAGACTGAATGATAAATAGAACAAATATTTAAATTATATTTTAAACAATGAGACCTACAGTCAAAATTGCTCCTTCTAGCACAATAAATTAGAAATAATTCCATGGACTTGTTTGCAGCAGGTGCAGTGCATTTAGTGCAATCTCGTCCTGTCTCCTCCAGCAGGGACCCAATTGGTACCTGACCAGTTTGAGGAGAGATGCACTTTGAACTCCCTGACGAATCGAGAGAATCCTCCACCACATCTAGGTCCAGGCCTGACAGCCCCATACCCACCTCCTCAGGGTTACCCCTACTCAGGATATCTACAGTACAGCTGGCAGGGGCCTCAGGAGCCTCCTAAGACTGCAGTGTATGTGGTGGAAGACTAAAGAACAGATGACCTGGGACCATCCACCTGCCTCATAGCCTGCTGGACTGCTCTCTACTGCTGCCTCTGGGACATGCTAACCTGATCAGCCCAGCTCTCCTTCCCCAACAACTCTGCCACTACCTCCAATGGGTATACCCACCCAGTTTCTTCTGATTGCTGTAATAAGTGGACCAGCTCTGCAGACATCTTTTTCTTTTTGGTACCGGGGATGGAACTCAGGGGTACTCCACCACTGAGCCACATCCCCAGCCCTATCTTGTGTTTTATGTAGAGACAGGGTCTCACTGAGTTGCTTAGCGCCTCGCTGTTGCTGAGGCTGGCTTTGAGCATGTGATTCTCCTGTCTCAGCCTCCCAAAGTGCTGGGATTATAGGTGTGTGCCACTGCATCCAGCTTGACTTGATCTTTTTAATGTTCAAAATCCATTTCTTATTCATCTTTAACAAATGTGCTAAATAACTCTCATTTTTTGGCCAAAGGTTTAGTTATGAAATATGTATTTATAATTTTTAAATTATACATTCAAGGTAGTGATATGATTTAACACCACTGAATGATTTCTCTGTTAACACCCCTGTATGTTTCAATTTGCCCAAATCTCAAAAAAAAAAAAAAGAAAGAAAGAAAGAAAGAAAGAATTCCATGGGATTTTTCCATAGAAACAACATTTTTTATTTTTAAACTTAAAATAAAGAAAAGCTCTTCTGAATCACTGTGTTTAGAAAAGTTACCACTAACTCCAAAAATAGTTTTAAAAGGTTCTCTGGCAGCTTTGGTTGGCTAACGATAAAGCCACTTTCCTTCCACCCCAGAGCAAGTAGAGGTAGTATCATCTTTTATGCTTAGAATGCTTTAGAAAGGGCACACACAAAATTACAAAATTACAACTCAAGTGTTCAGGAGGGGCAGCTAAGGGCCTGGTGACGACAGAAGAAAAACTCTGGACTTGTGATCTGAGGCTCATACAAATTTTTCCCACAGCCTGCTGTTCATGCTCATTTATGGTTTCTATTTTAAAGGTTCCTTTATGCTAAACCTAATTCCTCACTTTCCAGGTAGCTCTAACCTTCAGTGAATGTGGTTCCTGAACAAATGGGCTAAAGATACATGAGAAAACCTTTAGCTTGCCCTGATGATTCCTAAAATATCAGTAAGTTTTTACTGAATACTGTCTTTGTGTTTTGGTGCTACATGCATAAATTTGGGTATAAACTAGGGGAGAGGTAGGAATGTAGACAAAATATAAGACATGGGTCTTACCCTAGAGAACTAAGAGAATGTTTTTTAGTTGAGGAAATAAAACAAATATTTAGATAGCATCACACCATGATAACATGGCAGTGTACAAAAATCAGTGCTGTGTGAACTGGGGAATAAAATTGTCATAGAAATTAAATACAGACACATTAATGACATAATAACACAAAGTTGTTAGGAAAAATTTCAAGAAGTAGGACTTGAACCAGGCCTTAGAAAATAACTGTAGATGGTAGACAGAAGAGAACATCTGGAGGTTCAGTGTTACTGAAACTTACAACAATGATGAGTTATTCCCTTGGCTGAATTTCCCACATGTGCTCTTGCCTTTGTCCAAGCTGGTTTTCCAGCATTCAAAGCACTATGTACTCACCACATCTAGAGGCTAAGGTAAAGGTGTAGTGTAGGTAAAGGTACAGAGAAAGGCAGAGTATGATTACCATGTTTATGGATGAGGAGAAGGTATATCTAAGACAGGTAATCATTTTGTAATAAATAAGTTCTATATAAAGCGGGTAACATAGGGCTAGGTTACAGACAGCTGAAATCCCAGGTATAAACAGCCTTAACCCATTAAGTCCCAACTTTCCAATTCTGCAAATATTTCAACTAAATTGACACCAGTACATTAAGATAGCTCAGAAATCAGAATCTAGAGCTTACATATCCTTTATTATTATTTATTTATTTTTTTGGTACTGAAGATTTAACTCAGGGACACTCGACCACTGAGCCACATCCCCAGTCCTATTTTATGTTTTATGTAGAGACAGGGTCTCACTGAGTTGCTTAGCACCTCGCTGTTACTGAGGCTGGCTTTGAACTCACGATTCTCCTGTCTCAGCCTCCCTAAGTGCTGGGATTACAGGCTTGAGCCACCATGCCCGGCTCCTTTATTATTTTGAAAAATATTTTTAGTTATAGGGCTAGGGTTGTGGCTCAGTGGTAGAGCACTTGCCTAGCATGTGTGAGGCACTGGGTTTGATCCTCAGCACCACATTAAAATAAATAAAGGTTAAAAAAAAAAAGGTATTAAAAAATATTTTTAGGGGAGGGGAGGGGACATGGAGGCAGGAAAGATGGTGGAATGAGATGGATATCAATACCCTAGGTACATGTATGACTGCACTTATGGTGTAATTCTATATTGTGTACAACCAGAGAAAAAGTTGTGCTCCATTTGTGTACAATGAATCAAAATGCATTCTGCTGTCATGTATACCTAATTAGAATAAATAAATTAAAAAATATTTAGTTACAGATGGACACGATACATTTATTTTATTTATCTATCTATGTATCTATCTATTTATGTGGTGCTGAGAATCAACCCAATGCCTCACACGTGCTAGGCAAGTGCTCTACCACTAAGTCACAACCAGAGCCCCTATTCTTTATTGTGAAGAATGAGAATACAGCCAGGCGTGGTGGTACACACCTGTAATCCCAGCAGCACTGAGAAGAGGATGGCAAGTTCAAAGCCAGACTCAGCAACTGAGCGAAGCACTCAGCAACTTAGCAAGACCCTGTCTCAAAATAAAAAATGAAAAGGGCTGGAGATGTGGCTCAGTAGTTAAGCACTTCTGGATTCAACTCCTAGTACCTGCTCCCACCCCCTAAAAAAAGAAAGAAAAGAAAAAAATGAGAATACATATTGTTAATATAGGCAAGTAGGACAAAGGGCAACTATGGTATCTGGGATAATGAGACAAATTGGGTTAACATAAGTTAATGACTGATTTTGACCACAAGAGTAGAATTTAAGGAAGACTGATTTTTAAATAGTATGGTAGATAGACTAGTCAAGGGGGCCAGCTAGGAGAGTTTAGAGGAATCTAAGTATAATGAGTACAGTGGCAGGGAGAATAGGAATGCTATGATTCAGATTCCACTTAATGTTAATTCTCTCAGTATTCATGTTGTTTGTATTATTCACTTGTATTTTTTGTGCAAACATTAAAAGTTTTTTCTGTATATATGTCCTAATTTAATTATGGTTTACCTACATAGATACATCCTACCCACTCTTCCCTAAGATCTTCTTCAGGTTTTAAGAATTATTGATGATACTATTCCTACTTATATCTTTTCCCCAGGGATTAAAAATCTACAAGCTCCTGGAAAAGCACCTGGTGCACACAGTAGATATTCAATAAATATTTGCTGGATTAATATGGAATAGGGGATTTTTAAAGGCAAGTCTCTTTCATCGCTTGTCTATCTTTCATCCATTAATATGGAGAAGAGGTTCTGTCTCTCTCCATGTCTAGGACAGCATTTTGGCTCATAATACTTAGAGAAATTGTACTTTGATTGATTTATTAACTGATATAATAACCTCCAACTAAACACACTATTGATTAAATAAATATTAAGTTAAACTTGTTTAGCTTGGGTTAAATCAGAACCTTTCTTGGTATCAAAAGAAAAAGTCCACTTTGGTTTGTATGTCTGTCTAGCTGCAAATGGTACAAAAGAACTACTGTATGGTTTGAGAGTAGTTACAAAGAGTGCTCCCTTGAGAATGGTGCATGGAAAAAGGACAATATATAAAACAACTGGTGAGAGGTTCCAGGTCACCCAAATTGGTTTGGAAAAGTCCCACTGACTAAATGTCTTGTTTGGGTTCTGGAAATGTGCCCTCAATGGTGTCTGGGTTCACAAGGGAAGTTGAATTTACGAACTGATAATCTGCCTGCTGGAAGAAAACTGACACCCAGTGGAAGAGAAACAGCCAGTCTAAGTGGGCTTTTTTGCCTTTTTTTTCCCACCCCTTCACTGTGGGTAGGGGGAAATATCAAAGCCATTTCGTCTGTAAATCTTCTAAAATCTTAATAAATAGAAAGCAAGGAGGGAATAGACTGAAAAAAGCTAGGACAAAGCCTCAATACATTTATTCTCAAAAAACACAGAACACAATCTCATTATTAAAAACAGTGGAAAGTATAATAGAAATTTGGGAGCTTTTAGTGTTCCTTTTTCCTGATTAAATGCAGATCACATAAGGGCTCTTGATGGGAGAAGGGGAGAACAGCTCCCAGTACATCTGGTCCCTGGTATTAATCTTAACTGTCTGGTGATAGCAAGGCACGTGGCTTTTAGGGCAGCAAATACCTGCGATGATGACTGAGTCAGTTCGGGCTGGGCCGAATTTCAATGTCATCTCATGCTTGTGTTTATGAACTGCCAGGTGGTCCTCATTTGTAAATCTCTGAAATGAAACAGAAGTACAGACACTGAAACAAACAAAAAACTCCACCAATTCAATGACCTTTGAATATATCCTACCAAACATGCTGCAAAGAGATTTGTCCCTAAAAAGAGGAATGGAAAAGAGAAAATATTGGAAGTGATGGAAAAAGAGCAGAGATGGAGAAAAAAGGTGCTGGGAGGCAGGGAAGAGAGGAAAGGGGGAAGACCGTAGCACCAACTGCTCTGTAATATCAGGTCCAAATGATAGAAATGGACAGATTGTTGGTAGAGTGGGGTCCAGGAGGAGGCTCCAAATGAAAAAACCATTAAGGCAAACTTGCAGTGAACAAGGGGAAAACAATTTTTATTAATAATAAAGAGAAGAAGGGAAAGGCTGGGCACTTGGTCATCACAAAAATAGGGCATTGCAGAACAAAGCTCTCCGTGGTGGAGCTGAATTGGACTATTTTATGAGGGGGCTAACAGGGAGATAAATTATGCAGGATTAGGAGAACCATTTAACTTCCTGGCCCCCACAGTGCTACAGCAGGCGCCTGCGTGGCTATTTGGCTCAGGGTTTTAATGAGCCAGGACGGAGCTGTAGAGGACAGAGGCCCAATGGCCAGCAATAATGGCACACACCAGCCCCATCGGCCAAATGCTGTCTCCCCTCATCGGGCAGCCTGCCTGGGCTCCATCAGCCATAAAGGGGCTGGTACAATGCTGCTAGCTGTTACAATAGCAGAACAAAAATGCAAGCAAAAAAAAAAAAAAATTAAGGGTAGGGAGAAGCCTGTAGGCAGGATGAGGGAAGAGAAAGGAGATGGCATAGAGATTTTATTTGTTCAGGGGCTTGGGTGAAAGAACAATGAAGAGGTGCAGCAAAGTCTACCCCAGTTTATGACTAAGTAAGACAGGATTACTGGACAATAATTTATACTCCCACCTCTTTAAAAGGAGGAGGTGAAAGGAACAGATGAACAGCAGTAATTCAAAAGAACAGTACCCTCAAAAGTCCCTTTGTGGCTTCTGGTCATGTTCCTTCATTAAAACATGCCTACAACACAGTAACAGCCTGGATGTTGCAGCTTTCCACAGCTTCTTCACCAGGGAGGCTCTGGAATGTGATTCCTTTTGTCTTTTTGTTTCTAAAAATAGTGATTGCTTAATTCCCCTTTCTTTTTCTTCATTAAAAATACACTTCCCACAAAACACCACACCTTTAACCCTCCTTCCCACAACTCATCTGCAAAACAAATACACAGGAGTTGGCCCTATTCTAGCTCCCACACAAGAACAAGACAAAACTGTTTTGGCTCCTTTATTTTACCCAAAAGTAGCTTTTTTCCAAATTCATTTCTAAAGCCAGGTTAAGATCCAGATTCCTGCTAAGCAAGGCATATATACCTAAAGGGCACCGGGAATTTTCAATTAAAAGTGAAGATCTGGGCTGGGATTGTAGCTCAGCGGGAGAGCTGAACTTGAGGTCCTGGATTTGATCCTTAGCACCACATACAAAGCAATAAAATAAAGACATTGTGTCCATCTACAACTAAAAAAAATTTTTTTAAAAAGTGAAGATGCAGGAATTCAAACAGTCAAAAGAAAACTACCTTAGTGGCTTCTGATGGATATGGGACAAAACTGAACAAAATATGGGAAAATTTAATCAAGAACTAGTTTTCTCTATTGTTGGTAAACCCCATGCACCAACTTTTTTAGTTACAGATTTTTCCCTAAGGGATGGTGGAAGTGGAAGTATAGATGATAGTCTGTTAACCAGGGATATTCTGTAGGTTAAACAAGTTACTGTACAGGGTCTGCAATTGCCTGGTATTTGATCAAAGGAAATGAATAGGATTTTGTCTACAGTGGAGAAAACAAAACAACATAAAAAACCCCACCAAGCCGGGCGTGGTGGCTCATGCTTGTAATCCCAGCACTTAGGGAGGCTGAGACAGGAGAATCGAGAGTTCAAAGCCAGCCTCAGCAAGGGCGAGGCACTAAGCAACTCAGTGAGACCCTGTCTCTACATAAAACACAAAATAAGGCTGGGGATGTGGCTCAGTGGTCGAGTGCCCCTGAGTTCAAACCCCAGTACCAAAAAAAAAAAAAAAAAAAGAGTAGTGGATTAAGCAGACTTGTTGATACTGGTAACCATAGGAAACTATTTAAAAAATATATTTATAGGCACTTCAAGGAAATCTCACGTAGGTAGTTTGAAAAAATTTGCACAATGTTCTAGAAACTAAAAGAATTGACTTGTAGCCAGGTGCAGTGGTGCACACCTGTAATCCCAGCAGCTCGGGAGGCTGACATAGGAGGATCATAAGTTCAAAGCCAGCCGTTGCAACTTAAGGGGAACCTGTTTCTAAATAAAATATAAAAAAGGGCTAGGGATGTGGCTCAGTGGTTGAGCACGCCTTGGTTCAATCCCCGGTACCAAAAAAAAAAAAAAAAAAGCCAACCTGGTCATTGTTTTGAGTATTCCTTACATTTTCTCTCATTTATTAGAAGTCAACATTTTAAGAATTCTCTAGAACCCTTGTCCTACAAAGGCATTTCTTTGGTTCTCTGTCTTTGGACATGTAAGCATTGGAGGAAAATAAATGAAATGTGGATTTGAAGAAGTCTGGGGCCAGCTTGTTCCCTGTGGGCTCAGGATCAATCATCCCACAAAGAAGAGGAGGGAAAAAAGAATTATCTAGATCAGGGGCTGCGAGTGTAGTTGAGGGGTAAAGCACCTGCCTAGCATGTGTGAGGCTCTGGATTCTGTTAGGGTACCCGCCAGCCATACACCACACACCTCATGCAGCCAGGAGATCTTTATTCACGGGGTGGGTGCCCAGGAGGAGGAAGGAGGAAAAGGGAGGAAGGGACGTGGGGCGTGGATTTTATAGCCCCGCCCCCCTTACAAACCGTGGCAAACTATGGATTGGTCAGTTCAAAACTGGCGCAATAGATAAGTGGCAGGGATCTTCTTTGATGTGGCTGATTCCGGAGAGGAACCGCCTGGGGCAGGGGCTGCTTTAGGCTTTTAGGGAAGGGATGCTAAAACTGAGTACAAAAGGGCTGTTCTTTACCTTACAGGTTCAATCTCCAGCACTGGAAAAAAGGAAAAAAAAATCTCTAGATCAGCACACCCTCCCCCTACTCATGGTGCTAGGGATTGAATTCAGGACCTTACGCATTCTAGCAGATCAGTCTTGAATTTCATGCTTAGGGAATGATCCCTCTGAAAGCAATTTGTGAATTAAAATAGCCAAAATTATTAATTGATAAAAAGCTGAACTTAGTAAAATACAGAATAGTCTCTTGAATTAAAGGGGTAGAAGGGCCAGGTGTGGTGGTGCATGCCTATATTTCCATCTACTCATGAGGCTGAGACAGGAGGATTACAAGTTTGAGGACAGCCTAGGCAATTTAGAGACCTTGTCTCAAAATAAAAAGTAAAAAAAGACCAGGGGTTTAGAGTGTCCCTAGAAAATTACTGTCTATTGGGTGCGGTGATGTGCACCTGTAATCCTAGCAACTGGGGAGGCTGAGGCAGGAGGATCATAAATTTGAGGCCAGCCTCAGCAACTTAGCAAAACTCTAAGCAATTTAACAAGACTCTGACTCAAAATAAAAAAAATAAAAGAGGCTGGGGATGTATCTCAGTGGTAAAGCATCTCTAGGTTCAATCCTCAGTAAACAAACGAACAAAAATTATTGCCCATCTAATAATCCAGCTCCCCCATGTTAATACCCTAAATGGCTCTTGCTTTTTTCTCTGATCTTATCTGTGACTATGGTTGTGTCAAATAGCTACTCAGGGAATACTGACACTGGTTGTAGGGCACATGACCATAATATTCAATAAATGTGTAGATGCTAACTATCTCCAAGGCAGCAGAGGGCTGATGTTATTCAAAATGGGGGCTGAAGGTCTGGGGATATAGCTCAGTTGGTAGAGTGCTTGCCTCACATGCACAAGGTCCTGGGTTCAATCCCCAGCACCACAAAAAAAGAAAACAAAACAAAACAAAACAAAATGGGGGCTGAAGAATCTAAGTCACAGAGGAAGCAGAGGACAGTTTATATATCTTAGGAAAGAATTTATATGGTAACACAAATTTAGAGTCTAATTTGCTCAAGTAAATGAAATCAGGACAGTTTCCTGGCATGAAAGAGGGAAGAAAAAGTATTATGTGCTACATTTGCACCCCATCCAGAAACTGAAATCATTTAGATATGTACTAGAAAAATCTAATATAGCAGCCACTAGCCACACATGGCTATTGAGTACTTCAATGTAGGCTAATCTAAATTGAGATGTACTATTACTTAAACCATGTACTGGCTTTTGAAGACAGTACCAAAAATAAAAAAAATAAATAAAATAAAACATCTCAATAATTTTTATGCTGATACATGTTGAAATGATACTATTTTACAAATACTGGTTTAAATAAAATATATCATTAAAACTAATTTCACTTCATTTTTATTTTTAAATGCGGGTATTAGAAAACTGAAAATTATATATGTGACTCACATTTGTGGTTTACATCATATTTCTTCTAGATACCTCTGATCTAGATAATGTTTTAAGATACCGCCAGAGCCTGGCTTATGTGCTTGTAGCTACTGGGGAGAGGCTGAGGCAGGAGGATCACTTGAGTCTAGAAGTTTGAGATCAGCTGAAACTAATAAAACTCAGTGAGATCCCTGTCTTTAAAAAAATGGGAGGGGGATTTTAATCACATGTTAATCTTCAATCTTCCCTTTCAAGACCACTTTCTCTAAATGCAGTTTATACTATATGGCAGTGGTTCTCAAGCAGGGGCAACTCTGCTCCTCAGGAAATATTTGGTAATATTTGGAAATATTTTTTGCATGTCACAAATGGAACTTGGCCTCTAGAAAGTAGAGGACTGGAGTGCTATATATACTGTATAATGCACAGAATAGCCTCTGTTATGGTTTAGATATGTGGTACCCCCAAAAGCTCATATGTGAGATAATGTAAGAAAGCTTAGAGATGATTGGGTTAGGACAGCCTTAACATAATCAGTGCATTAATCCCCTGATAGGGATTAACTGGATGGTAACTGTAGGCAAGAAGGGTGGAGCCAAAGGAGGTGTGTTTTGTCTGTGGTGAGGGGAACAGTCTCTCCCCCTCTGCTCCCTGGTACCATATGCCTGCTTTCCTCCACTACACTCTTCCAGCATGATGTCCTGCCTTACTCAGGCCCTAAGAAATGAAATTGGCCATCTATGGACTGAGACTTCGGAAACTATGAGTGCCAAACACATTTTTCCTCCTCTAAAATTGTTCTTGTTAGGTCTTTTGGTCACAGCAGTGAAAAAGCAAACTAAAACAGTCTCCAACATAAAGAATTATCTAACTCAAAATATCTGTTGTGTCTTTGTTGAGAAACCCTTCTACAGAGTAACAGAAAAAGACAGAAAAAAATTTTAAAAGGCTGTTTTTAGTTTTCTTTGCCAAACTGCCAACACATGTTTTTGGACCTGAAACTTGGATTGAAAAACAAAAAACAAAAAACAAAAAACCCACAAGCAGAAAAAAAACTCCCAAACTCATTTTATAAAATGGCAGTGTACTACAAGATCTGCAAATATTTAAGGTAGGAAAATTAGGAAGATGGAAATAGAAGGCAATACAATTGGGATGCAGATTAAATAGAATTCTCAAGTACTGTCTTGTTAGTAACAAAGAGATAATACAGAAGAAGTTAATCAAAGCAATTTGCCTACTTTTGATTTTCATTCCTAAATGGAAAAAAAAAAATAGCAAGAAGGAAGTTTTTTTGTTAGCTTAAGAAATGTCAGTTGGGCACAGTAGCACATGCCTAATCCCAGTGGTTTGGGAGGCTGAGACAGGAGGATTCCAAGTTCAAGGCCAGTCTCAGCAATTCAGCAAGGCACTAAGCAACTTAGTGAAACTGTGTCTCAAAAAAATAAATAAATAAAAAGGGCTAGGGATGTGACTCAGTGGTTAAGTACCCCAGGGTCAATTCCTGTTACCAAGAAATAGAAATGTGAAGAAGCATAAAACAGAACTTCAGTACTATGAGGAAATTAATCAGAAAACTGGTTATTAGCTGCAAAATGGATAGGAAAAGTAAAGTTTCTTATTAACAATTAATTTTCCATGAGACTTCTTTGGTAAAAACCTTTTGCATTTCAGGCCGGGGTTGTGGCTCAGTAGTAGGGCACTTGCCTCGCATGTGTGAGTCACTGGGTTCGATTCTCGGCACCACATATAAATAAATAAAATAAAAGTACATTGACACTTAAAAAAAATTAAAAAAAAAACACAACCTTTTGCATTTCTAGAAGTTTTCCCTTCACCTACCTTTATGTAATAGGAGAATATGGAATGACACCTAAGAAACTGACTAAATGAACAGAGGTAAGTAAAGAGTTAGAGGAATGGCCTGAAGAACTATAAATCAGGAATAAATCTCAATTAAGTCTTATTTTACATTTTTAAAATGTAGGTATAACATATAGAAAATGCACAAATCTTAAATGTATGTCTCAATGAATTTGTATATAAGTAATTACCACCCATATCAAGATATGAAACATTTTGGGCATTCCAGAACTTTGAACTGAGGGCATTAGGCATGAGTACTCTACCACTGAGCTACACCCTCAACCCTTTTTTATTTTATTTTGGGATGGATTTCACCAAGTTGCCCAGGCTGATTTTTTTTTTTTTTGGTATTGGGGATTAAACACAGGAGTACTCGAGCACTGAGCCACATCCCCAGCCCTATTTTGTGTTTTATGTAGAGACAGGGTCTCACTGAGTTGCTTAGCGCCTCGCCATTGCTGAGGCTGGCTCTGAACTAGCGATTCTCCTGTCTCAGCCTCCCTAAGTGCAGGGATTACATGCGTGTGCCACCGCACCCAGCTCCAGGCTGATCTTAACTTTGAGATATTCCTACCTCAGTCTCCCAAGTAGCTGGGATTCCAGGCGTGAGCCACTATGTCCAGACTCTTACACTTTTAAATGAAATAATTATATAAAATTGTATAATACCTGGCATGCATCATGTATTCAGTTAGTTCCTTTGTCTTTCCCTTTTGAAATCTCAAGATAGATATTGTACTAAGAAAGTAATTATTCTTTGCAGACTAATTCTAAATAAGTCAATGTTTAGAAATAGTTCTTTTCATTTAGCCTACTCTCATGGAAGTATTTTTAAATAGCATCACCAAGCAGAATTAAAAAGTCAGCTCGGAGCAAATGAGAGCTCAGGTCAAACCAAAGCTAAATTTTTGCCTTTTGACTCTGAGCCAGGCACAAATATATGGGCATTAGGAATGTAACAGTTTTAAGCTAAATCCTTGGTAAAGCATTGTGACCAAATGAAATTTTGTGCAATATGCACTCAACTCCTAGCCAGATTCATTCCTGAAATGTTTTTGGCTATCACAGTTCCACATTCTGTGTGGATCTGCCTAACATTTAAGACTGGGGGAAGGAGATATTTAGAACTCTTTAGTTATTAGGAAAGGAACTCTGAATGTCTAAACTACCCAGGAAAAATACAAGGAATGAAGTTTACATTTGTGATAGACTGAAAAGTCATTTATGCTGAAACCTAACTACCCTTTCTCCAAAGTTTCTAGGTTTGGCAGAACTTCATGGACAGCTTTCTTTTATTATAGTATCTATACCTGAGCATATCTTTTTTTTTTTTTAGTACCGGGAATTGAACTCAGAGGTACTTGACCACTGAGCCACATCCCCAGCCCTATTTTGTGTTTTATGTAGAGACAGGGTCTCACTGAGTTGCTTAGTGCCTCGCTGTTGCTGAGGCTGGCTTTGAGCATGTGATTCTCCTGTCTCAGTTTCCCGAAGTGCTGGGAGCCAGGTGCAGTGGTGCATGTCTGTAATCCCAGCACTTTGAGAGGCTAAGACAGGAGAATCGCAAGTTCAAAGCCAGCCTCAGCAATGGCGAGGCACTAAGCAACTCAGTGAGACCCTGTCTCTACATAAAACACAAAATAGGGCTGGGAAACCTGCAATAATCTTGCAAGGAATTTTCACCTTCACTGCACTGATTTCTATTTCTAATGCACAATATCACTCATCTGAGAAAGTAAGGAAAGGAAAGACGGGAAGGGAGTGAATACACACATGCACATACCTCAGAGCCAACATGACTTTCACTTCTACCTCAGTCAGACCTAGGCTCCTTCAAGATGCTGCTGTTTGCTAAATGAGTCACACATCCTGCTTTGAATGCTTCATGGCTCTTGAATGAATCATTTCAAAGTACAAGATTGTTCAACAAATAAACACAACCACAGCAACAGCAGTTCATATGCTGCATGTGTGTGCAAGGTAATTTATAGAGGAAAAATAAGAACATGAAACTTCTTCCCAAAATACTCTTAAGAGAAAATGTTGTTAGAGGAATTGATGAGACCAGAGGAGAAAAAATTTTCCACAACAAATTGTACCTAAGGTAAATTCATTTGGCTATGGATTGAAGGATTTTCTGTTTCAGAAGGATGTATAAACATCTTAAAGAGAATATTCTGGCAGCTGATAAAATTCTTACTTTAGTGATGAAGTACAATTTTATAGAGTGCTATAAGAAAAACTGTTGAAAAACTTTTTTACTCTGGTTCTAAGACCTTAACAGGGCATACTTTCAGAAACATCCCATGGTTTTCCATCTCTACTTCCAAAGTAAATTTCATTACACAAATAAATGACAATTCATGTATCCTCCCTATTTTATTTGATACTAGATTCCCTTTATTATAAAAAGGCACCTAAGACCATTTCAGCATGCAAGAGTTATACTGCTATTGTATGAAAAGACAGTGGTGTCATGTCTTTGTATGTAAATTTACTTTCTTAGCATATCTGACTTTATTACTAAATTTTTTATTTCCAACTAAAATGCTTATGCAAAAAATGTCAACTACAAATAATGGCAATTTGTAAACAGCACCCTTTAAGTTCCTTCTTCATTTCCCAAACCTCTAGTGATAATTTTTTAGGTATGCACCACTGTGCCTAGCTCTAATGGTAATTTTAATTCATCATTTTGAGCACCTTCTTTTTTTTTAATTTATTTTTTAGTTGTAGGTAGACAGAATATCTTTATTTTATTTTTTATGTGGTGCTGAGGATTGAATCCAGTGCCTCACACGTACTAGGCGAGCACGCTACCACTGCGCCATAACCCCAGCCCCTTGAGCACCTTCTTTTGGGATCCCAATTACTTGAATTTTATAGGTATAATATCAGCATCCCACAGGTACCAAGCAGTGTTAAGAACTGTATTCCTCCTTTTATAAAACATATCTTGGGGTATCTGAAAAGATATGTATCAAATCAACAAGCCAATGAAAGGAGAACAGAAAAAAAAATATTAAAGCTGTGGTCAACACTGAATTTACTCCTCATCGTTATGATCTGGGATTAATATCAATTCATTATTCTACATCACATAAGCCAATAGTATAAACTATTCCTCTAAGTAGCTTAAGTTTTAAGCACTCAGCCACATCTCACTGCTCATTTTTATTTTGATTCTTGTTCCCCCCCCCCCGTCTATGATAAATGTGAAAATTCACATTTTTACATTTGTCAGGTTGGATAGTGTCTTGTGCCAAATAAATTGCAGATGCCCAATAAATCACAGGAGAAAGGAAGCTGAACTCCAATGGTTATGTAGGCCAACTCCTATGGTGATTAGGCAGTGCAGGAAAAGGTGGCATAGTAGTCCCCCTTTATCCATGGTTTCACCTTCTTCAGTGTCAGTTACCTGTGGTGAACTTCAGTGTAAACTCAGTAAATAGAAAATTCCATAAATAAATAAATTGATGTTTTATTTTATTTATTTTTTTGCAATACTGGAGATTGAACACAGGGACACTACCACAGAGTTACATCCCCAACCCTTTTGATTTTTTGTTTTGAGATAGGGTTTCACTAAGTTATTCAGGCTGGCCTTGAATTTGTGATCCTCATGCCTTAGTCTCCAGAGTAGCTAGGATTATAGGCATGGACCACCACATCCAGCTTATTTTTATTTATTTATTTAGCAGTGCTGGGGATTGAATCCAGTGCCTTGCTTATGCTAGGCAAGTACTTTATCACTGAACTACATCCCCAGCCCTCATGTTTTAAATTGCATCCATTCTGTGTACTGTGATGAAATATCATGTTGTCCTGGTCTGTCCCACTCTGGGTATGAGTCACCCCTTTGTTTAGCATACCTATGATGTACATATTACCCACCTGTCACTTAGTAGCTATCTCAATTATCAGTTATTAGATCAACTGATAACTGGTATTATAGTGGTAGCGTAGAACGTGTGTTCAAGTAACCCTTATTTTACTTAATAGCTCCAATGCATAAGGGTAGTAATGCTAGCAATTTGGATATGCTAAAGGAGCTGTAAAGTGTTTCCTTTAAATAAAAAGAGGAGGGGTCTCAAAGAAAAAAAAACTGTGAGATTGCTAAGATTCTAGAGTATAGTAAGATATTTTGCGAGACCACATTCACATAACTTTTATTAATGTATTTTTATAACTGTTCCACTTCATCATGTTTTTGTTGTTAATCTCATGCTATGCCTAATTTATAAATTAAACTTTATCATAAGAGATATGTATACATAGGAAAAAATAAGTGTTTCAGGCATCCACTGGGAGTCTTGAAACATATGCCCCACAGATAAGGAGAGACTACTGTAAATACTATTTCTTATTAATTTAAGTGGGAAAAGTTAGGCACTTTGTTTTATTTTTTTAATTTTTAGTTATTTGTTCTGGTGCTGGGGAATTGAACCCAGGGCCTTACTATGAACTATACCCACAGTCTGGTATTTTGTTTTTAAATGTTCTTTACTATTTGATGGAATTGAGAAATATGATCTTACTGTTGGTTTAAATGTACTCGCTCAAAGTCCTGGTCATCTCAACTTCTGTTCTGTGATTCCCAAGTATGGCAGTAAAAAAGTAAATAAAATTATTTTTCTTTCTTTTCTCTCTTTTTAATATGTATTTTTTCCTCCCCCCAGGGGGAGGGCAGTACCAAAGATAGAACCCTGGGCCTCATGCATGTTAGGCAAGTGCTCTACCACTGAGCTACATCCTCCATCCTTTTTAAGAGGGCATAGCCTAGAACTTATGATCCATCTGCCTTAGCCTACTGAGTATGTGGTATTACAGGTATGTACCACTGTGTGCAGCCAACAGTATTCTCTTATAATTTTTTTCCAGGAAGAACTTAAAACTAAGTTATGTGTCAAAATGGCTTTAAAACTGGAATTCTATATGGGTTATCAGATCCCTAGTCCTGAAAAGACCGTTGCGTAACTGGCTTGCTTGTGGGGAGGAGATGATAGGCAGAGAAAAGAAAGAGATATTAGGTCTGATGAAGATGATATTTATTTCTCAACCTCCATTCCCTGTCCTTCTCCCTTACTTGCCTCACTATAAAGGCTGAAAGGCCAGACACTTTCTCAGCCTCCCAGGCAGTCAAGATTCAATCTGACACACAGCTCTGGCCAATTAAACAGAGAAATCCACTAGAGGTGGGATGGAGAATAGCACTTCTGGGAAAGCTTTTGTCTCCTTACAAAAAGGAAAAGCTAGAACAGTTGAGTACCTAGTGGCATCTCTCCTTTCTTTCCCATCCTGATAGTGAGGCAACATATATGAAGATTAAAAGCTAAAAGCTAGGGCTGGGGTCGCTTAGCACAATGGTAGACAGCTTGCCTAGCATGTGTGAGGCACTGGGTTTGATTCTCAGCACCACATATAAGTAAATGAAAATAAAGGTCCATTGACTATTAAAAAGGGTGGTGGTGGGGGGGTAAAAGCTAAAAATGGGCCGGGAGCAGTGGCACACGCTTGTAATCCCAGAGGCTCACGAGGCTGAGACAGGAGGATCGCAAGTTCAAAGCCAGCCTCAGCAAAAGCGAGGCCCTAAGCAACTCAGTGAGACCCTGTCTCTAATGAAATACAAAATAGGGCTGGGGATGTGGCTCAGTGGTCAAGTACTCCTAAGTTCAATCCTCAGTATTCAAAAAAAAAAACCTGTCTCTAAATAGAATACAAAAAATACAAAACAGGGCTGTGGCTCAGTGGCCAAGTGCCCCTGAGTTCAATCCCAAGTACCCAACAACAATAAAAAAAAAAAGCTAAGGGGCTGGGGTTGTGGCTCAGTGGTAGAGCGCTTGCCTAGCATGTGTGAGGCACTGGGTTCGATTCTCAGCACCACATATAAATAAATAAAATAAAAAGTCTATCAACAACTAAAAAATTATTTAAAAAAATAAAAAAGCTAAAAATGGTACAGCAGAGAGGAGGAAAGAATGTAGGTCCTTGACAAACTTGCTTAGCTGCTGAAACAGTCCTAATTCAGGATTTCTTTTGTTGCAAGTGTTCACACCATTTTAAGCTACTGTTAGGTATTTGTAGCTGAAACCTTTCCTAATCAATATATGATGATTTTCAGGATATTTGGCTTCTTCTTCATTTTTTATCTAAGGAACTTGGAAATGGAATATGCGAGAATGTATCTTATTCTACATCTTCATGAATATTTATCAGTTGTACACAAATGAGGAATTCTAGTTTCACTTCCACATAGTATACCCAATAAATTACTCTATTTTATCATCACTTATTACCCTAAGCTTCCTCAGAAACAAATGGTAAAAGAGAGACATCTTATGATGTTACTCTTGAAGCTGAGACAGTTAAAGATCACTCTTTATTAAAGATGGAGTTTTAGGTTGGAGCCACATCTTTTCTTTTTCCTAGCTGTCCCTCTCCCTAATGTTTGACTCTTTATTAAACTCGAGGGCACTGTTGGGATCTATGCTTAAGAATTAACAAAGAGGGGCTGGGATTGTAGCTCAGCGGTAGAGCGCTTGCCTCGCATGCGTGAGGCCCTGGGTTCGATCCTCAGCACCACATACAAAGCAATAAAATAAAGACATTGTGTCCATCTACAACTAAAAAAATATTTAAAAAAAAAAAAAAAAAAAAAAGAATTAACAAAGAGGGCTGGGGTTGTGGCTCAGTGGCAGAGTACTTGCCTAGCATGTGTGAGGCACTGGGTTAGATTCTCAGCACTGCATATAAATAAATAAAGGTCCATTGACAATTAAAAAAAAAAAGAATTAACAAGGACATAATCTTTCCTTAGATGGTGGCTACTTTTGTGGATGATTAAATGCTCAACAAACTTTAAAAGACCAGTGCCTAGGAGCAGAGAAATCCCAGCAGTAAATCAGCTGGTCTTGGTCTTGCCTTAGTTACTACGTGGTTAATTGCTTTCTCCACAGTTCTTGACTAATCGTAGACCTTTTTGTATCCTACTTTCCAGATGTAATCATTTAGTTGAGACACCTTCAGAGTCCCCAAAGGGATAACTAGTTCTTAATAAAACAAGGAAAGTTTCTTTAAAATCAAAATAGTTATCACACAGACCTATACAATTTCTTGTTGATACTATGCATTTATATTTTCAATCTTGTCTCTTCCCAAATTATTACTAAGGTGTTATGAGATACAGAGTTCATGAAAAACACATAAAATAATATATCTTCTAATTTCCTACACAGTAAGTGTTTCAATTTTCGGACCTCACAAATGGATGGAAAGGACAAAGATACAGTGTAAAAAGTGTGGACTTCTAACCATTTAAGTTAGAAAGACCTACTATGCTGTTCTGGCTTGAACAGCTGAAAATTTCACTGTGGAAAAACAATAATGTGAACCTTTTTTTTAAAACACAAGAATTTGCTGAGGGTGTTGCTCAGTCTTTGCCCAGCAGTGCAGAATGCTCTGGGTTCAATCCCCAGTATTACAAAGAAAACAAACGAACAAAAACCCCTAGGAGTTTTTGAATACTTACAATAAGTTGAGAAGGACATATACAAAGCCAGTACATGAACCTACAGTAACCAAAACTCTGTCTTGATCTTTGAGGATTTATACAATTTAATACTATAACAGTCAAGCCAAAAGAAAATATAAAACTGTGGGCAGGGAGAGAGAAATCTCATTTTCTAAACTCAGTATTTAAGCCAGTGTGATGGCGCAAGACTATAGTCCCAGCATTTGGGAGATGAAGTGGGAGGATCCTTTGGGTCCCAGAACGTGAAACACTAGCTTGGGATGACTTAGCAAGACCTTGTCTCAAAAAATAATAATAAAATTTAAAAATAAAACCAGTGTTTAGATGGCTGGCTCAAACTTAAAAGGAGAATACACACATTTTAAAATAATTCCAAAATGCAGCAAAAAGCTTTGGTTTTAAACAAGTATCAAAGTTTAAGTGCAGACTCAGTAACCATAGAAGAGGTTATGGCTGGTAAAGACATAGGCAAAGATAAAGGCTCAAATGATTTGGCAGGTCTGTTGAATAAACCACTGGTCCTGTGTTCTGGGTTCTGCTTTACCACCTTAATCTAATGCTAAAAATTCTTACCTTGATTTGTTGACATATTCACCTGGTTGATTATATTTGTGTTTATTTAACCTGGAAAGTTTTGATGAGCTAACTTTTTTTTTTCTTTGCAGTGCTGGGGATCCAACCCAGGGCCTTGCACATGCTAGGCAAGTACTCTACCACTAAGCTACATCTCCAGCTTGAGCTACATTTTTATAAAACCAGGCAAATGAGTTTTAGGGTCTTGTTTTTTTTTTTTGGTACTGAGGATTGAACTCAGGGGCACTTGACCACTGAGCTGCATCCCCAGCCCTATTTTGTGTTTTATGTAGAGATAGGGTCTCACTGAGTTGCTTAGCGCCTCACCGTTGCTGAGGCTGGCTTTGAACTTGCCATTCTCCTGTCTCAGCCTCCCAAAGTGCTGGGATTACAGGCGTGAGCCACCATGCCCAGCTAAGGGGCTTGTGTTTTAGCCATAAGAGACATTTTTTAGAATGATGGCCACTGACCAGAGGTCTACATTAAAAGAAAGCAGGCAGAGAAAAAGAATGGAATCAATGCTCCCCAACAGTAACCTGCAACCAAATACTTCTTGAACAGCCCAAGTAATTCAATACAGCAGAGCATGCGAGGCTTGGAAGCCTATACCCTGCTATTCTCCATTTCTTTACACTTTGTCAATATCAAACTACTTGCATTGTTTCTGAATATACACTGTTTCATTCTGTCACATCTGCTTTTCAATTATGTGTGAAATGTTGTTTTTTTTTTGGTACTGGAGATTGAACTCAGGGGCACTCGACCACTGAGCTACATCCCCAGCCCTATTTTGTGTTTTATGTAAGAGACAGGGTCTCACTGAGTTGCTTAGCACCTCGCCGTTGCTGAGGCTGGCTTTGAACTCGTGATTCTCCTGTCTCAGCCTCCCAAAGTGCTGGGATTACAGGTGTGCGCCACCGTGCCCGGCCCCCCCATTCAAATATTTTTATTGAAATGGATTCACAAAAGCTAGTGAGGGGCTAACTAAATTGAGAAAATTATTATGGACTAGTTTCTGGAAGCCTGTTTCAGGCTTCCTCAAGGTTAGAGATATCTGGCAGAATACAATGGATGTTTTGTGGGCACTAAGTTTCTCACCAGAAAGGTTAGTGGAAAACCCATATTCAATTTTTGATTGTGGTCTAAATGATAACAAATTGTTCCAATTATGTAGAACCTCCCATTGTATTATACTGGAACACAGACAACCAGGAGGTGCTAATGGGATCCTATTAACCTTCATATCACATTACAGCAGCCTCATCCATTAATGGAAAAGTGAAGGGAGAAGGAATAAATTCCAAGGTCATTAAACATCCTGATGGATGTCAGGAAGAACTAAGGCTTTGGACTCCTAGTCACTGATTCTGGGTAACAATTCCCTGTAGCAAACTGCTACATTGGTAGGCTGATAATAGTTAGCTCCCTATTCGTTTAGAAGAACTAACCTGACAACATACCACAAACCGGATGACTTAAACAACATAACTTTATTATCTCACAGTTCTGGAGGTCAAAAGTCTGAAATCAAGATGTTAGCAGGGTTGCTTCCTTCTGAAAGATGTCAAGGAGAATGTATTCCATCTCCCTCTCTTATGTTTCTGGTTGTTTGCTGGTAATCCTTGGCATTCAATGGCTTGTGGCTAAATAAATCCAGTCTTTTCATGGTGTTCTTGCTGTGTGTATGTCTATGTCTAATTTTCTCTCTTTATAAGGACACCACTCATACTGGATTAGGGGCCCACCATCCTCCATTACATCTTCAATAACCCTATTTCCAATATGGTCACATTATAAAGTACTTAAAGATAGGAATTCACCACATAATGTTTTTTGGGGGTACTGGGGCTTTAACCCAGGAGTGCTTTTACCACTGAGCTATATCCCTAGCCCTCCCCCCACCCCCGCTTTTTTTTGGTACTGGGGATTGAACTCAGGGGCACTCGACCACTGAGCCACATCCCCAGCCCTATTTTGTGTGTTTTATGTAGAGACAAGGTCTCATTGAGTTGCTTAGCGCCTCGCCATTGCTGAGGCTGGCTCTGAAACCGGGATTCTCCTGTCTCAGCCTCCCTAAATGCTGGCATTACAGGCTTGAGCCACTGTGCCCGGCTCCCTCCCCCTTTTTGGTACTGGGTATTAAACTCAGGGGCACTCAACCACTGAGCCACATCCCCAGCCCTATTTTGTATTTTACTTAGAGACAGGGTCTTACCAGAGTTGCTTAGTGCCTTGCTTTTGCTGAGGCTGGCTTTGAACTTATAATCCTCCTGCCTCAGCCTACTGAGCCTCTGGGATTACAAATGTATGCCACCATACCTGGCACCATATAAATTTTGAGGGACATAATTCATTCCATAATAGCTTCCCAAAGGTAAGTCCATGTCCTGATTCCTAGAACCCATCCATGAGCGATACTTTTTTTTTTTTAATTTTTTTTTGGTTGTAGATGGACACAATATCTTTATTTTATTTATTTTTATGTGGTGCTGAGGATCGAACCCAGTGCCTCACACATGCGAGGCAAGTGCTCTACCACTGAGTTACAATCCTAGCCTATAAGTGATACTTTTTATGGTGATTAAGAATGTTGAAGACTGGGGTTGTGGGCTCACACACTTGCCTCACATGTGTGAGGCACTGCGTTTGATCTTCAGCACCACATAAAAATAAGTAAACAAAATAAAGACACTGTGTCCATGTATAGTTAGAAAAATTTTTTAAAAATCTTGAGATGAAGTTATTTTAGAATATCCAGGTGGGTCCTAAAAGCCAGCACAAGTGTCCTAAAAAAAAAAAAAAAAAAAAAAAGTGGTACATACCTGTAATCTCATTGGCTCAGGAGGCTGAGGCAGGAAGATTGCAAGTTCAAGGCCAGCCCCAGTAACTTAGCAAGACCCTAAACAACTTAGTGAGACCCTGTCTCAAAAAATAAAAAGGGCTAGGGATGTAGCTCAGTGGTAAAGTGCCCCTAGGTTCAGCTCCCAGGACCAAAAAGAGATTAGATTCATAAAGAGGAGAAGGCAATGAGTGTGAAGACATAAGTAGAAATTGGAGCGGTATGGCCACAAACAGAAAAATGCTGGCAGCAACCAGATGCTGTAAGAGGTCAGGAAAGGATTTTCCCGGAGAGTCTCCTTAGAAAGTTGTGGCCCTGCCTCACAGCTTGATTTCAGACTGACTTCCTGAACTGTAAGAGAATAGTTAAATTGCTTTTGGCCTCTCAGTTTGTGGTAATTTGTTATAGCAACTACCAGAATCTAATATACATACAATCGTCTCTTAATCTAAACATTATTGTCCCCAATTTTAAAAGCATCAAAGAAGCTGGCAGATAAAAGACAACAACAGGTGACATTTCAATTCCAAGCAATTATACTGCAAACCCTTCACCTGTTTACTTCTGAAAATAAATATCATTCACCAGGAAAAAGGGAATAAAGGTGTAGCTTCATGGTACAGCATCATACGCCTAACGTGTGAAGCTCTGGGTTCAGTCCCATGTACCAAAAAAAAGGGAACCAGGTATCAATCAATACAATCAAGAGTGCATTTAATTTATCATTTATAAATGTCCTCACCTACATTTGGTTTGTGACAGGATCCCACCTACCCATCAACTTTCCTCTATTTACTACAAATTAGATATTCTGAAATAATTCACAGAGGTTATGTCTTCCTCTAAACTGGTTCTTTTTAAGGAACACATTACAAAACAGAATTTTGAATTCCATCATGTCAGAGATGTGTTGTTGAATGGCCTGTGTGGTTCTTACTATCTATCTATCTATCTATCTATCTATCTATCTATCTATCTATCTATCTATCTATCTATCTGCAGTGCTGGGGATTGAACCTAGAGGTACTTATCACTGAGCTACATCTCTAGCCCCCCTGCCTTTTTTTTTTTGGTACCAGGGATTGAACCCAGGGGCACTTAACCACCTAGCCACACCCCCAGCCCTTTTTGTATTTTATTAGCGGCAAGGTCTCACTAAGTTGCTGAGGCTGGGTTTGAACTCTTGATCCTTCTGCCTCAGCCTCCCTAGTGGATTACAGGCCTGGCTAGTCCCTTTTTTGTTTTGAGACAGGGTTTCCCTAAATTGCTGAGGCTGGCCTCAAACTTGTAATCCTCATACCTCAGCCTCCTGAGTTGCTAGAATTATAGACACGTGCCACTGTGCCTAGCTCTTACCCTATATTTATGCATTCAGTCCTTAACCATCTGAATTTTCTAATTATGATTTTTTTTGGCAGTATTGGGGATTGAATCTCAGGCCTAGCACATTCTAGACAAGTGGTCTACCTCTGAGCTACATCCCCTACCCTTTTTTAAGTTTTAAAATGTTGAGATAGTCTTGCTAAATTGTCTAGGCTGGCTTTGAGCTTTTTCTTTTTGGTACTGAGAATTGAACCCAGGGGCACTCTACCACTGAGCTACACCCCCAGCCCTTTTTAATCTTGAGACAGGGTCTCGCTAAGTTGCTTAGGGCCTCAATAAGTTGCTGAGACTGGCCTTGAACTTAAGATCCTCCTGCTTTAGACTTTCAAGTTGCCGGGATTACAGGTGTGCACCACTGCACCTGGCTTGGCTTAGAACTTTCAATTCTCCTGCCTCAGCATTGCAAGTAAGTGGGATTACAGGTCGACACCACTGTACCTGGACCCGGCTAATTATGAATTTCACTTAAAAGTTTGTATTACTACTTATTTTCTGAAATACTATTCTGTACAATGGGTAGAATAAGTTACAATATTGGGGTTATCTCAGTAGACATTACATAGCCATGGTAACTGAGAATACTCAAAATTGAGTGATCAAACAGGCCTCTTAGTTCATGACTGAGGTGCATTTTGGGCCTTCAGTTTATCCTTTTCTCCTGACCCCCTACCACTGAACATTTGATTTTTAAGATATCTTAACACATTACAATCTATAAGTGTAGGGTGGTGATTACAGTCTTGTGAGTGTGGGAAAGGATTGTAATATTATAAAAAAAGATACATGACAATGTGCAATTTTGGTTGAGTATATTGAAAAAGAAAGATGATTGTACAAAGGAGAGAAGACTTAGAAAGACGCTGTCTCAAAATACAAGATAGAAAAAGGGTTGGGGATGTGGTTCAGGGTTGAGTGCCCCTGGGATCAATTCCTGGTAACAGACACATACACACAAACACACACACAAAGGAGAGTAGAGAAAGAACCATAAATCATCTTTTCCCTGTTTGCAGGATTAGAAAATTTCTGCTAGTTATATAAGGTTGAAAATAACAGTAGGAACTGATGAGTTCATTGAGACAGGGACCATGTGCATTCTACTTAGTGTTGTATTCTTAGAGTATAACATAATGCCTACTATACAAGTAGCACTCAAAAATGCACGTGAAACGAACAGTAAGATTTTTTTCCTGCTCCACTGGAACTTGTTTTAAAGAAAAATAAAATACTAACCAGAACCCTAATCAATTCTACACTTCTAGGTATTAGGACCAAAAAATGGATTAAAATATTAAATACTGAAAAAAATGAAATTTTTAAAAAAGAAAAAACAAAACGGATATCAATCTAGGGAAAAATCAATGAGATATTGCTAGTACTTTATTTTTTAAACTAGAGTTTTATTTCTTTTTTATTAGTGCATCTCAATTATATAGGATGGTCAGATTCCATATTCAGATATATGTAAAAACAAGTTGATCAATTACACCTCCTACTGCCCATCCCTAACCCCCTCTCTACCCTGCTAGTTACCCTTCTACTTTCATGCTGTCCCTTTTTCCCCGTTTTTTCCTCTAGCTTCCATATGTGAGGGAAAACATATGATTACTTTTACTACTTGTTTTTTTGGTTTTTTTTTGGTACTGAGGATTGAACTCAGGGGCACTCGACTACTGAGCCACATCCCCAGCCCTATTTTGTGTTTTATGTAGAGACAGGGTCTCACTGAGTTGCTTAGCACCTCGCCATTGCTGAGGCTGGCTTTGAACTCGCGATTCTCCTGTCTCAGTCTCCCTAAGTGCTGGGATTACAGGCTTGAGCCACCCGGCTTGCTAAGTCTTCTCTCCTTTGTACAATCATCTTTCTTTTTCAATATACTCAACCAAAATTGCACATTGTCATGTATCTTTTTTTATAATATTACAATCTTTTCCCACACTCACAATTCTTAGTTCATAAGCAAAGTGAGAGCACACTGCAAACTTTTACCCACCTAACTGGAAGATACAGAGAATCACAACTAGTCTGTTCTTCTAAACAAAGCCTATCCTTCATTAGAAACTATTTTATCTGAGTCTATCCTGCTGGATTTTTAGAGCCTAACTGAGCTGGAAGATGGGTAATACCCAACATCACTCACTCCCCTCTAGCCTGTCCCATCTAATAGGGGAAAAGAACAAAACTGAGAAGCACTGATAAAAGTTCACAGTCCAAAGGTACAGACTCACCAAAAGGCTGAGACCTAATAATAAGACTGTAGAACACTTACCCTTTCCATCACACCTCACTACTAAATTACTAAAGGCTATTTACTGCAGTTCCTTGTACCTAGTATATTTTGTCCACCATTCAATAAAAAATTACAACACATACTAAAGGCAAAAAACACTTTGAAGGGACTGGATAAGCATAACAACCAGAGTCAGATATGGCAGAAATGTTGGGAATATCACACCAGGGATTCTAAAATCAAACAAACAAAACAAATAAAAAAAATCCCCAATTAACATTCTAATGGCTTTAATGGATTAAAAACAGACAACATACAAGAATAGATGGAAAATGTTGAGAGATGGAAATTCTAAGAATCAAAAAGAAATGCTAGAAATTAAAAACATCATAATAGAAGTAAAGAAAGGTCGTGATGGGCTCATTAATGGTTTAAATCCAGATGAATAAAGAATCACTAAGCTTGAGAATAATGATAAAAATGTCTTTTCTGAAAAGCAAAGAGAAATAAAAAGAGTTAAAAAAAATCCATAATATAATATCTAAGAACCGTGAGATAACTACAAACACTATGTGTATGTTTATACATGTGTGTATATATTTGTTTATTGTGCATATATGTGTATGTATGTCCATACATATACATACACACACACACACATATATATTTATATATATACACACATATAGAATACCAGAGAGGAAGCAACATTTTAAACAATGACTAAGAATTTCCCCCATATTAATGTCAGACACCAGACCATAGATACAGAAAGCTCAGAAAACACCAAATAGGATAAATGCAAAAGAAAAAACAATAAAAGCCCTAAACCTAGGCATACCATATTCAAACTTAAAAAAAAAAAAAAATCAAAGAAAAAATCTTGAAGGGCAGAGGAAAAATACATATTATCCAAAGAGAAGACAAGAAATACATGTAACTTTTCATCAGAAATGATGTAAATAAGGGTAGAGTGAAATATTTAAAGTGCTGAGAGGAAAAAGAAAAAGAAAACAAATTATGGGTCTGGGGGTGTGGCTCAGAACTCTTGCCTAGCATGTGTGAGACCCTGGGTTTGATCCTGGACCTGGGGGTTGGGGGAGACAGATATATCATACTAAAATCGAAAGGAAGTGAAAGTAAGGCATGGTGACAAACACCTTTACTTCCAGTGCCTTGGGAGGCTGAAGCAAGAGAACTGTAAGTTAGTTCAAGGTCAGCCTAGGCAACTTAAGAGGACCTTGTCACAAAATAAAAAATAAAAAGGGACAGGGATACAGCTCAGTGATACAGTACCCCTGGGATCAATCCTCAGTACTGGGGAAAAAAATTTTAAAAAAAGGAAGCTGGAGTAGCTACATTCATTTCAAACAGCAGATTTCAAAGCAAGGAAAGATATCAGACATAAAGAAGGGTTATTACATAATGATAAAATAACAACCTTTAATAAGTATATGCCAACAACAGAGACTCAAAATGTTAGGCAAAAACATACAGAACTACATGAAAGAATAGATGAATCCACTTTTTTTTTTTTAGTTGTAGATGGACACAGTATCTTTATTTTATTTATTTATTTTTATGTGGTGCTGAGGATCGAACCCAGTGACTCAACGCATGCGAGCAAGTGCTTTACCACTGAGCCACAACCCCAGCCCGTGAAATCCACTTTTATAGTTGAAAATTTTAACACTTCTCTATCAGAAATGGACATATCTACCAGGAAGAAAGTCAGCAAGGACATGAATTCAATAGCACCATCAATCCACTGGGTATAATTAGTATCTATAGACTACTTAAACAACAGCAAATTACACATTCATCCCCCACCCTACCCCTCTTTTTTTCGTTGGTGGCACTGGGGATTGAATCCAGGGCCTCATGAATGCAAACTCTCTACCACTGAGTTATATCCCCAGCCCAGATTATACATTATTTTCATGCTTGCTTGGAACATCTATCAAGATAGATCACAATCTGGGCCATATAACACACCTTAATAAATTTAAAAGAGCATAAATTATACAATGTCTACACTCAGACAACAATGTAATTAAACTAGAAATCAGAAAGATAGCTGGAAAATCCAAAACCACCTAGTTTTTTTTTGTTTTTCTTTTCCTTTTTTGAGGCATTGGGATCAAACCCGGGCCTTGTGCTCAACCAGGCAAGCATTCTGCCATGGAGTTACATCCCCAGCTCAATAACTAGAGATTTAACATGTTGTAGTAAACATGGGTCAAACTAGAAATCTCCAGAGAAATTTAAAAATATTTTCAGCCAGGTGTGATGGCATACACCTGTAATCTCAGCAGCTTGGGAGGCAGGAGGACTACAAGTTCAAAGCCAGCCTCAGCAATTTAGTGAGGCCCTAAGCAACTTGGGGACACCTGTCTCAAAAAAAAAAAAAAAAGGGCTGAGGATGTGGCTCAGTGGTTAAGTGTCCCTGGGGTCCAATCCCTGGTCCCCATCTCCCAGTTTTTTTCCCCTAAGTATGTGAAAATACAACTTATCAAAATTTTAAGATGCAGTGAAAGCAGGAATCAGAGAGAAATTTATAGCACTGAATGCATACATTAGAAAAGAAGGCCAGGCATAGTGGATACCTATAAAATTCTAGCAATTCAGGTGACTGAGACAGGAGTATTTCAAATTTGAGGCCAGCTTCAGCAACTTAGCAAGACCCTCAAGCACCTTAGAGAGACCTTGTCTCAACAATTAAGAAAAAAGAAAGATCTAAAATAGATAATATAAACTTCAACCTTAATAAACAAAAGGAGAAGAGAGCAAATTAAGTTCAAAGTAAGTGGCAGGAAAAAAATAATAAACATGAGAACAGAAATCACTGAAACTGAAGGAAAAAAGAAATACAAGAAACAAAACTAAGGATGATTCTTTGAGAAGATTAATAAAATCAAGCCTCTATCTAGGTTACTACCTAAGGAAAAAAAGAGAAAAGACACAAATTACTAATAATAAAAAATGAAGCTGGGCGTGATGGCGCACACCTGTAATTGCAGCACTTTGGGAGGCTGAGACAGGAGAATTGCGAGTTCAAAGCCAGCCTCAGCAATGGCGACGTGCTAAGCAACTCAGTGAGACCCTGTGTCTACATAAAACACAAAATAGGGCTGGGGATGTGGCTCAGTAGTCGAGTACCCCTGAATTCAATCCCAGGTAGCAAAAAAGAAAAAAAGAAAAGAAAAGGGGCCATCAACCACAGATCCCACAGACGTTAAAAAAATAATAAAGGAATATTATGAATAACTCTATGCCTACAAATTTGATAATCTATATGAAATATTTCAATTCCTTGAAAAACAGTTTGCCAAAACTCACATAAGAAGAAACAGACAATGTGAAATTGAATAAAATATTAATAACCTTAAAAAATGCAAAGCACAGGTTTACCAGGCAGTTCACTATAAACTAACACAAACACACACACACACACACACACACACACACACATTCTCTCTCTCTCTTTTCCCTCTCTCCTCACTCTATACATATAAATAGAGATATATCCTGAGTTGTTAGGATTACAGGTATATACTACTATACCCAGCAATTCTCCTAAATAATGAAAATAAAATCATATCAAATCACTATAGTCTCTTCCAGAAGATAAAAGCAGAGGGAATACTTCCTGACTCATTCCATGAGGCCAGAATTATCCTAACACAAAAACTAGACAAAGGCATTATAAGAAAACTATATACTTAAGAATAAAAAATAAGAAAACTATAGACCAAAGTCTCTCATAAACAAAGATGTAAAAGTCAACAAAATATAAGCAAGTTGAATCCAATAATGCATTAAAAAAATTACACACCATGACGGAATGGGGTTTATTCCAGGTATTCAAGGCTGATTTAACATCTGAAAATCAATTAATACAAATTAGCACAATTTTCTTCTTAAAGAAGAAAAATTCATTGGGGCTGAGCTTGTGGCTCAGTGGCAGAGCGCTTGCCTCCCACGTGGGAGGCACTGGGTTTGATCCTCCGCACCACATAAAAATAATCAAACAAAATAAAGTCACTGTGTCCATGTATAACTAAAAATATATTAAAAAAAAAAAAGAAGAAAAATTCAGAAGATTGTATTAACAGATGCAGAAAAATCATTTGACAAAAAACCAACACCTATTCGTGATAAAATAAAGCAAAACGAAAGCCAGATGCAGTGACCTATACCTGTAATCCCAGCAACTTGGAGGCTGAGGCCAGAGAATCACAAGTTTGAGGCCAGCCTCAGCAATATAGGGATACCTTAAGCCACTTACTGAGCCCTGGTCTCAAAATGAAAAAAAAAAAAAGGACTGGGGATTGAGCTCAATGGTAGAGCACTCTTGGGTTCAATTCCCAGGACCAAACCCCCTCCCCCAATCTTAGTACACTAGGGTTAGCTGTAGATAGTTCAGGGGTAGAGTATGTGCTTACCAGGCCCTGTGTTTAATCCCTAGTATGGAAAAACAAACAAAATAAAAAACAAAGAAACCTTTAACCACTGATCTGCCATGAGCTGCTATGTATGTACACACAATCCTCTCTCTTCTGGGCAGTCAAATGTACAAGCTTCCAAAAGGCCTTATCTAGATAAGTTTCAAATGCAAGTAATAAAGTGAAAGAATACCAAAATAAGCCAGGCACAGTGGCGCATGCCTGTAATCCTAGCACTTTAGGAGGCTGAGACAGGAGAATCGCGAGTTCAAAGCCAGCCTCAGCAATGGAGAGGCGCTAAGCAACTCAGTGAGACCCTGTCTCTACATAAAACACAAAATAGGGCTGGGGATGTGGCTCAGTGGTCGAGTACTCCTGAGTTCAATCCCTGGTAAGAAAAAAAAAAAAAAAAAAAAAGCCAACATAGTCTCCCCTTTCCACTACTGCAATTAATTACCTAAGTAAGCCTGAAAGGGAAGCAAAGGAAAGACTGAAGAGGGAATATCGAAGTATTAAATCTAATATAGTCTTTTATATGACATATTTAGACAACTGGACCCCTGAATTTTTAGTTAACTATTTTCATTGTTCCCTCTCAATATAGCCTTAAGGGGACTGGAGTTTGTCCCTTAATCCTAGGAAATACTTGAAACTGAAGTAAAATGAAGAATATCTACAGTTATGAACATAATAAAATGAAAAAATTAAAGTGCACAGATTGCCACTACGTTAAAAAAATAAATCTCACTGAAGTGACAGATTGTAATACTATTTGCCCACTCTAGTATACATAGCTAACTACATGTATATACCACAAATGAGATTTTTAAAACTCTCTCAACACCTCTTTTCATATGATTCCAATAACTATGCCAATGGAGGGGGATCTGTGAGTTTAAAAATAAGAAGAGAGACACAAAAAGGAGATAACTGAGGCTTAACATTAAAATATTATAGTCTTCAACCATTTCATTAAACTTTCATTATCTATCTGACAACCTTGCAGGAGCCAAGCTTATAGCTTTGGTCACTGCCCTGAATCACCTTTTTTTCTTTGTACTTACTATTTAAAAAAAATTATTTTTTTAGTTGTAGATGGACATAATACTTTTATTTTATTTATTTATTGTTATGTGGTGCTGAGGATCGAATCCAGTATCTCACACATACTAGGCAGGTGCTCTACCACTGAGGCACAACCCCAGCCCTGTACTTACTTTTATAGGAACTTCTAGCATATCTTTCTCCCCCCTTTTTACACACACAAACACACATGCACACTCACACACAACTAACTGGTCTATCAGAATCACCTAGCAAAATAAACAAATGAGATCGCTGGACACCCAGAGTGATCTTTTTGATAGGTTGTGACACTGCCCAATGATGCACTCTGAATTCTGAAGCCAAGAATATAACTTTATGGTCTGAAATAGAAAAGATAAGACTACAGTCATGTATTTCCTATGGTTGAATGCAGTTAGTTTCACATAGTCCACAGTTATACAATAGATCATTACCAGAATCAAGAAGGAAAATGTATACTTTAAGTGACTTTCCTGGGGAAGATAAGGACATTCAGAAAAAACACAAAAAGAATCCCTTTATTACAAACATCAACTATTAGACTCCCTGATCTCTTTTGGTCCTTTACATATACATGGTACTACACAAAAAAAGATAAAGTGATACCATCCTTTGCATTTAGGAGTTTATAGGCTTAAAACCAAGGTGAGAAAGAAGAAATATGAATAAGAAAGTAACGCAGCCTAGAATTCATGAGGAGGATACTACAATACTACTACTTTTTTTTTTTAATTTTTTTTTTAGTTGTCAATGGACCTTTATTTTATTTATTTATATATGGTACTGAGAATCGAACCTAGTGCCTCACACACGCTAGGCAAACGCTCTACCACTGAGCCACAATCCCAGCCCACTACAATACTTCTTTAGACCTATCAGTAGAGGATGCTAAATCCACAATTTTTATGCCCAGTTTTCTAGTTGTTTACATTTCTGGTTGGTCAAGAATTCATTTTCACAAGGCATGACGGCACGTGCCTGTAATCCCAGTGACTCTGGAGGCTGAGGCAGGAGAATCACAAGTTCAAGGCTAGCTTCAGCAATTTAGTGAGGCCCTAAGTAACTTAGTGAGACCCTGTCTCAAAATAAAAAAGGACTGGGGATGTAGCTCAGGGGTAGAGCACCCTTAGGTTTAATCCTTAGTATTGTGGGAAAAAAATTATGTCCTTGCTTCAAAATGGTGGTGGTTTACCTTAAAGAGAATTGGCACATCTTAGGAGCATTCCCAGACAGATTAAAAAACAAAACTGCAGATTAAGGCTGAGGTAGTATCCGAGCATTCTATTCATTTTAGTAAGAAATCTTACTTTATTTTTGCACAGGCAGAGCTCAGTTATAACTTCATCTTTCACTGATAGGGCAGCCAGATGCTTGGATCAGTAACAAACTATACATAGGACCTGACTAATTGCATCTGCACCCTTTACCAAACCCAATATTTATTCATTTTTGTCTA
Organism: Geosciurus inauris; assembly: GCA_004024805.1. Classification (NCBI taxonomy): domain Eukaryota; kingdom Metazoa; phylum Chordata; class Mammalia; order Rodentia; family Sciuridae; genus Geosciurus; species Geosciurus inauris. Next base: position 34,795 of record PVHX01010905.1, read on the forward strand.
TGCTAGATGTAAATATTGACATGTGTATAAAAAATAATAAGGAAGTGATTTGGCCTAGTATTTAAGAGTATTGAACTGTAGTCTGACTATCTGGCTTTGTGTCATATCTCTGTCACAAAGTACTCTGATCTTGTACCCGTACCTTAACATGTCCAAGCCTTAGTTTTCTCATCTGTAAAATACAAATGACACTAAATTCTCAGAAGGTTGCTAGGATTCAAGGAAATAATACCTGTAAAGTACTTTTGCATAAAACACGGTAAAAGCTCAGTTAGCTACGGTTATTATCGCTTCAGAAGCTGTTTATTATATTCATGAAGTTCAACAATTTTCATTGTACTTTGTTCTTTCATTCTCCCTAGTTGTCTGGATAGATAAATTTCCTGTACACTACATAAACACCATATTTTTCAGCAGGTTGAGACAGGAGGATCACAAGTTCGAGGATTCGGCAATTTAGCAAGGTCCTAAGCAACTTAGCAAGACCCTGTCTCAAAATAAAAAACCAAAAGGGCTGGCAATGTAGCTCAGTGGTTAAAGCACCCCTGAAATCAATTTATAGCACCAAAAACCAAACAGAAAAACATTACATTTCCTCTAAATGGTATATGTGTGTATGTGTACACAACCTGTTAGTATAAGCTAATTGATGTTAATCCTCAACATCACACTAAGAGCCTTCCTTAGGCTAATTTTCATTTTACCACAGTTAGTTTAGCTTAACAAGTAAGGAAATTAGTACTGAGGAAAAGACTGTAAGATTCTCATAAACAGTCAAATCTAGAAGGTAAAGAGATAGTATCTCAAGCCAGGGAAAGTAGCAAGGTCTTTAGGCCCAGTTATGCAGAACACTCAAGTAGGAGGATTGCTTGAGCCTAGGATTTGGGGGCCAGCCTGGGCAACATAGCAAGACTCTGTCTTAACAAACAAACAAAAGGAGACAATATCTCTATGCAAAGAGATCTTGAGCTGGAGATAGAACTCAGCAAGAGACAGCTTGCCTAGCACGCACAAGGCCCTGGATTCCATCCCCAGCAACACACACATACACCTTTTGCCTACTAACAGGGACTAAAATTCTAGGTAGATAGGAAGCTTAAGTCCTAGAATTAGAGAATTATTTCTCCTTCCTCCATGTTTTATCAATCCACATTTCTCAGACAGAAAAAGGAAGAAATGACTTTTTAAAAAATAATTAAACTGATTTCAGTGTTTGTTAGGGTCCTTAAGCATTAGACTTCTTAACTAGCATCTGGGAAAGGAAACTGAGATAGCCCAAAACAAAACTAAGTAGATATGGTGCTGGGGGTGTAGTATAGCAGTAAAGTGCTTGCTTAGCATTCACAAGGCCTTGGTTTAATCTTCAGCACCATTTAAAAAAAAAAAAAAGTAGATCTGTTTA
>PVHX01010905.1:36296-67322 GCA_004024805.1 Geosciurus inauris
TGGTACTGGGGATTGAACTCAGGGGCACTCGACCACTAAGCCCCATCCCCAGCCCTATTTTGTGTTTTTGTAGAGACAGGGTCTCACTGAGTTGCTTAGCACCTCGCCATTGCTGAGGCTGGCTTTGAACTCGCGATTCTCCTGTCTCAGCCTCCCTGAGTGCTGGGATTACAAGCGTGAGCCACCGCGCCCGGCTTAGATCTGTTTATCTTTGACTTCCTCATAAACAGCAGTATCTTCTTTTCTCAGAGACCATTCCTCCTAAGCCAGTTCTCATCTACTGTCCCCTAACACCAAATTAAAGTTTCCATTGCTTTATGCAAACAAGATCACAGCTGTCATTAAACTAATTCATACTAAAGTGTAAATGATGGCCTCCATACAGTTCTCCATAGTTTCCCCCCAAATTGTTAATTTTATGAATCTCTCATTTATGTAAAAGTATAGGGATTTATTTCTGGATGGTGGGGTCTTTCCTGATGATCTTTAAATTGTATTTTTTTGTTCAGTCATATAAGGGTGCCCATGAGAGTGTGGGAAAAGGAGGTTTTATTGTGCTTGACCTCATCAAAGGAAAAGGGATCACATGCTCTACATCATCTTGTATTGCCCAGCCCTAATACCTTAATTTCCCATATGTAACCCACTCAGTGTTTATCCTGTTCTTGATCCTAACACTTAGAACCAGTAAAACTGACTTTAGGCAAGCCAATTCCTATAACATTGGAGAGGCTCCCAGTAGGGAAGAAAGGCTGGTCATCTAAATCTTCTCAGATAAACTCCTGGAGAAAACTTGAAGGTGAGGTGCCTTCCACATCAAATTCTCTCTTCCCTTTTCCCGAGCTATTTACAATCACATGATTATCTGCTTACAGTTTTAAAATCTAGAGGGCCAGGGGTAGTGGAGCATGCCTGTATTTCCGGCTATTTGGGAGGCTAAAGCAGATAGGAAGATCACTTGAGCCTAGGAATTCAATGTTAGGCTAGGCAACACAGAAAGACCATGTCTTAAAGAAACAAACAAAAACGTACACGACAATCTTAAAAATGCAAAACTATGGAGACAGTATAAAGATCACTGGGCAGGGTACATACATGCCTGTAATCATGATTAAGGAGGCTGAGACAGGAGGATCGTGAGTTCAAAGCCAGCCTCAGCAATGGTGAGGTGCTAAGCAACTCAGTGAGACCCTGTCTCTAAATAAAACACAAAAATAGGGCTGAGGATATGGCTCAGTGGTCAAATGCCCCTGAGTTCAATCCCTAGTATGAAAAAAAAAAAAAAAAAAATCACTGGTGAGACCAGGTGCAGCAGCACATGCGTATAATCCCAGAGACTCAGGAGGGTGAGGCAGGAAGATCCCAAGTTCGAGGCCCCACCAGCAATTTAGCAAGACCCTGTCTGAAAATAAAAAAAACAGAGGACTATGGTTTTAGCTAGTGATAGAGTGCCTGTGGGTTCATTCCCCAGTACTACCCTCAGCCCGCATTAAAGAAAAAATGGGTGGTAGGATTAGGGGTATAGCTCAGTGGTAGACAGCATACTTAGCAAACATGAGCCCTGGGTTCGAGAGACAGCACAAGAGACAGAGAGAATGATAAAAGAGATATAGAGATATTACCAGGGGATCAGAAAGAGGGAAGGAAGGAGAAATAAGTAGAGCACAGGCCCATCTATTTTTAGGTCAGTGAAACTATTCTGGATATAATAAGGTAGATATATGTCATACATTTGTTGAAATCCACAGAATGCACACACCGAATGAATCATAATAAAAAACATGGACTTTAGTCAATAATAAAGTATTCATATTTACTAATCAATTGTAACAAATATAACACATGAGAGTAAGATGTTAAATGACAGTGAAAACTGCTAAGTGCTATGGCGCATGCCTATAATCCCAGCTACTTAGGAGGCTGAGACAAGAGAATCACAAGTTCAAAGTCAGCCTTGGGAACTTAGACCCTGACTCAAAATAAAATAAATAAAAATCACTAGGGACCTATCTCAGAGGTAGAATGCTCCTGAGTTTGATTCCCAGTACTATAATAATAATACTAATAACAACAATGACTATGACAACGATGAAGACGACAATTTTTTATTTTATTTTTTTTGGTACTGGGGATTGAACTCAGGGGTACTTGACCACTGAGCCACATCCCCAGTCCTATTTTTTGTTTTGAGTAGAGACAAGGTCTCACTGAGTTGCTTAGTGCCTCCCCGTTGCTGAGGCTGGCTTTGAACTCGCGATTCTCCTGTCTCAGCCTCCCAAAGTGCTAGGATTACAGGTATGTGCCACCACATCTGGCTAATGACAATTTTTTAAAAGGGTCAAGAATGTAGCTCAGAAGCAGAATGCTCCTGTGTTCAATCCCCAGTACACAATAATAATAATAAAGAAAAAAAGGAAAAATTATGTGTGGTAAATTCTATTAATTATAAAAAAAAAAAAGAGAGAAAATGCTGGTTAATAATCTCCACCAGGTATAAGGACAATGAGCCAAGACAAGTTGTACAAAAGAAAGGCAAAAGATAAAAGCTTAAAGTGTAGGACTTGATATCAATCTGGAGAGGTCAATTAACTAAAGACAAAGAAGCTTGAGGAAGTGAAGGAAGGAGAGAGAGACAACTCTATGGCATTTTATGGTGACTGGCGTGCAAACTAAAAAATATTTATTTCCCTCAGAGAAAAAAGAAGCCAAGAAGCTTAAAAGATACCCAGAGTCTCAGCAGAAAAATCACCATCATTAAGCTGCAGGCATACTTATGAGTGTCATCCTGATACCTCTTCTCTGTGGCTAAGGAATAGAGTTTGTCATTGTAATCAAGTCTGCAACCTGTGCTGGTGCCAATCTTCATGACAGATTTTTCAGGAAAATCAAGGGATAATTGCCCAGTATCAAAAGAAGATATTACCCTTGGGAGGAAGTAGGAGGTGTTCCTATGCCACAGGATTATTTGCTCCAGAATAACCCAAGTGGTTCTTCCAGAGACCAAGTCTTTGATAAGCAGAGCTGCAAATCTGATAGCCAATCAGTTGAGTACTAAACAGAGCACTGAGCCTTCTACAATGACTCAAAGGACACACCATGGCTACAGATTTATTCTACTGACTTTCCCTGCAGAGCCACTCAAGTTTTTCAAAGGCAAAAAGGAAGAACTCTTTCTGTCTAAACCAGGGAATTGTAAATTTCATCTGGGATCTACAGACAGAGCTATGTTTGCTCAAAATCTGGCATCACTGATGGGAACATCAAGATTTAAAAGCTGGAAGGATAGCTGGCTTGGTTCAGCACTTCAATCTGCTGGCAATATCAGCGGCCACTCATAGCACATGGTATGCCAGACTGGGAATGAGCTAATTTCACAAAATTCATTCTCATTCCCTCTGCACTTTAACGTGATCATTGTAGATAGACCAGGTTCTTACTCAAGCACAATCTCGGTGCTTTTCATTGTATATAGAAATTTCAGAGTAAATCATTATTACAAAGAGATAAACCTCAAAGCTTCCCTTTTTTTCCCCCTCTGGATGCCTTCTTAAAATCTGATCCTTAGGCATGGTGGCACATGTCTATAATCCCAGTGAGTTGGGAGGCTGAGACAGGAGGACTGCAAGTTGAAAGCCAGTCTCAGCCTCTTAGCAAGGACCTACGTAACTTGGTGAAATAAAAATAAAAAGGGTTGGGAATGTGGCTCAGAGGTTAAGCACCTTTGGGTTTAATCTCTGGTACCAAAAAAAAAAAAAAAAAAAAAATTCTATCCTCAACATAATTTTGTGAAAGAAAATTTAAAAGGCAATATCTCCCTATAATTAATTATTAATAACATTTCTTCCTCACAATTTGAACATCATCTCTTCAAGACAATATTTTGAAAGTGAAAAGTTTTTTATACATCCTAATTCAACAGTAACAGCCATGTGTTAAAATTTAAAGGACAGATCCTCTGTAGTTAAACAGATTCAACCCTCAACAGAGAAAAAAAAGCTAGGTTTGAAAGATAACACTCAATTTCTGTTTAAAATATTTGGATTATCTTATGGGAAACAAAGAAATAAAAAGAAACCACTAAAATTTAGTGGTAAGGAGTTCTACTTTATTTTTTAAAAATATGCATTGTTGTACTGAACAAGTACCTTTCAAAGGGTTTGTCATTTGGCTATAAAGATTCAAAAAAGGGGGGCTGGGGTTATGGCTCAGCGGTTGAGCGCTTGCCTCGCATACGTGAGGCACTGGGTTCGATCCTCAGCACCACATAAAATAAATTAAGATATTGTGTTCATCTACAACTAAAAACAAAATATTTAAAAAAAAAAAAAAAAAAGATTCAAAAAAGGTCAAAACATCGATCTGACCAAACTCCAGCTGAAGGAGCTTTTTCTTAAAGTATTAAAGCCCAACTTTAAAGAGGCATTGTGTATTATTTTAGTCATTGGCAAACAGTTAAAAAGCTTGTCTACCCAATTATAATCCTTCCAGCAGAATGTTGAAGTTCTCTTTCTTTTCTTCAGAAAGATCTTCCATAGAGCATCTCTTGCACCTCATAATGCACAATTTATTGGCATTTCTTTTCCTTTCTAAATGGCCGGGAGGGAAGAAGAGCTCCAAAGCCACAGTGTGTGGTTAGTAATGGTGCTTTTACTTGTCATTGTACAAAGCCTGTTAAATATTTACAACACAGACAGCAATATCTAGTCCTAAACACCCAGTTGTGAGTTTGAGTTTTTTTAGAAATAAATCTATGACAAGTTTTCCCCAGCAAAACGCCAGAAGACTTTACTAACAGCTTCAAGAGACCCCGAGGGTCCAGAGGAGCAGTTACAGGCCATCTGGTGATTACTTATTATTATTTATACAGCACTGTGGATGTACACACAGATGTGTTATGAATCCACATACAGAGAGGCCCTAACAAGGACTTCAGAATGCAACTGCTGAGCAAGTCAATCTGCATTAAAAGAAATACAATAACCAGAAAGAGGGAGTATACTGGCTGTTTAATCTGCTGCATTAGCTAGAAGACTATTTGACAAAAGAATGAAGAATTATATATAATGACAATATCTTGTAAGTCAAAACCTGGCTATACATGGTTTTGCAAGGGTGGCAAAGAGGGATAAATGAAGGACAGGATCTCAGATTGAGAAGGCAGTTTATAACCTCAGCAGTATGGAAAAAAAGGAACTGGGAAAGAAACCCACTCCTGACTTGGGAAGAACTGAAATAAAAAGATACAGAATTTTATTTTTTTTCCTACCAGATATACTCTAAGAACAGTTTTTGGGCTCCCATTTAAAATTTTAAGCTATATCCAAGGAAATCAATTGTTTTTCTGGGTATAGCTCCAATTAGGTTTACACAGGTTTTTTTGTTTGTTTTTTGTTTTTTTGCAGTGGAGGAGACAGGAGCAAGGATGCTTTTAATATGCTTTTAGTAATATTATAATAAATATAACATAAAAAAATTAAACAAAAAGAAAAGAAAGGTGTGTGTGGGGGTCTCATAAAAATCAAAGGGAGGGGGCTGGGGTTATGGCGCAGTGGTTGCGTGCTCGCCTAGCAGCGGGAGGCACTGGGTTCGATCCTCAGCACCACATAAAAATAAAATAAAGATATTGTGTCCACCTACAACTAAAAAATAAACATTTAAAAAAAAAATCAAAGGGAGATCAGTAGAGGATAGGAGGCGGGGGAGGGAGGCTAGTGCTGGGCAGTGATACTCACCAAATTATATTGTTATTTCATGTATATGCACAAATATGTAACAACAAATCCCATCATTATGTACAACTATAATGTATCAATAAAAAATGTGAAAAGAGGGGGAAAAAAGCATAATAAAAGAAAAAAAGTTAAACAACCAATCACATATTTCTAAAGGCAAGTGTCAGAGTGCCAGATCTTACATTAAGAAACTTAAGTTTGGGGCTGGGGTTGTGGCTCAGTGGTAGAGTGCTTGCCTAGCATGTGTGAGGCACTGGGTTCTATTCTCAGTGCCATATATAAATAAATGGATAAAATAAAGATCTACCAACAACTAAAAAAAAATTTAAAACAAAAAGAGTATGTGTAGCATAGAGAATATGCAGTCAATACTAATAAAGATCCCCCTTATTTAAAAAAAAAAGAAAATTAAGTTTAATTCTTTGTTCTTAACACCTCCATTTTTAAAACCCCAGTCCTAACCTTGTCTATACAATGAATAACAGTGTTCTACTTTCATTACAGGGTTACATAAAAGTGCAGTGCACTCAGAGTGAGCTGAAAGTTATTGCAAAATCAACATATTACGAAAAATAAGGTTAGCATTTGGCCTAATTGTGTATAATGCAGTGTATTTTCAGCTGCATGACAGCATGCAGGCACTCTTACCAGATGGGAACTAGATGAATTATTGAATGAAATATGAATTATTAAATAAGACTTTGAATTTTTTTAAACTCTTGGCAAGGAGTAAGGAAGAAAAGCTTATTTGTTTGCCTGAAATTGCCTTTACCTGTCATAGCATGTAAACACAGCATATACCACCACAAATGGCATTTACCTACTAGAGCTATTTCTTCCCTGTTATTTTCCAATTCAAGATGCTTCCCTAACATAAAGAATTCATAATCAGCACCAACTCATTCTTCCTTGCTTTTCTTTTGTGCTCATGCCAGGTAATAAGGAAAACTTGCCAAAGGGATACAATGAAAGATCCAGAGTCCCACAGTATCAGTATGGTCCTTTTAACGGAAACACTGGGATAACAGGAATAACCTCTATAGATTTCTGTTATACAAGCAATAAAACATATACCTTTGCAGCATGCCAGCATTTAACCAATCTTAGGAGCTATTTGTTGCCTCATATATTACAGAGAAATAGAGATTTAAGGGATAATGTTCATCGAGGCAGAGGATATGAAGCAATAAACAGCTTTGGAGGCTGGTTAAATGCCAAGTGAAGCCAGGACTACAGTACCATAAACATTATTTCTAATATGACAAGATAAGGAGGTGCAAGAAGCTGTCCTCAATCCCACCACAACTAGGGCTCTATTGCTATTCTTGGCCTTTGAAGAGAAAAACAAGCCCTGGAGGTCTATGAGTTAGTTGTATGTTTCATGTCTCATCTTTAAGTAAAAGTGGCCCCCAGAAGTATTAAAAATTACAAATTAAGCCAAGCACGGTGTTTCACACCTGTAGTCCCAGCTACTTAGGAAGCTGAGGTAGGATTACTTGAACCCAGGAGTCTGAGGCCAGCTTTGGCAATATAGTGAGACCCCATCAGAAAATAAGTAAATAAATAAAATAAACCAAACAAAACCCCCACAACTTATTTCTATTATTTTAACAAAAACATAGAGACAAAGCCATTTTATAGTCACAATGTTTTTAAAGAGATGCTATCGAATAAACATTTCAAAAACCCATACAACTTGATTTAACAGGGTATTTGAGGGCACTGTTAACACTAATTGGTTCTCAGGAGGCAGCTCTATTAATGATCTGCTACTACATTCCACAAAGAAGTTTTAGTAGGAAAACCTTTTTCCTGGAGTTCCTCCTCATGAAGGTGGTAAGACCTCAGGAGAAACAGTGTCTCAGGAGAACAGAAATGAGGGCTAAAAAACTACCACCTGTTTTTTCAGATAAGAATGCAGACAGCACAACCTTTAGCTGCCTTTTTTTTTTTTTTTTTTTTTTTTTAGTACATGGCAGCATATTTAGAACTCAGCTGTGTCACATCAGACTTACTGTTGGGAAGTGGATCATGAACAGAATCCAAAAATAACAGCCATTAAAGACCTAGCAACCAAAACATGTTTATGTATCCATTGAAAGCCTGGTGGTTTTAATTATATAGTGGAGAGCATAATCCACTAGTGTATTTTAGGTGAATTTTCCTTTCACCTTCCCTTAATATTAAATTGTGAGATAACTTATGAATTTAGGCAAACACAGGATAAAGTCTGAGCAGGGAACAAATATAGAAATAATGCAAGATTCCTATAGTTGTTTTAAATTTTTATTTTGAGACAGGGTCTTACTAAGTTGCTTAGGGTCTCAATAAGATGCTGATGCTGGCCTCACACTTGTGATCATCCTGCCTTAGCCTCTTGAGTTGCTGGGATTGCAGGTATGAGCCACTGTGCCCAGCAAGATTCCTACAGTTTTGTTTGCTTGCTTTTAACAATTAGCCTCTTGAATTATAATTTGCTTTCATTCCTCTTTTCTCTACCTGGTAGAAGCCACTGATTTTTGAGACTTCTCTCATAGTATGTTCTAAACTATTGAGACTTCTCTCATAGTACGTTCTAAACTATGCCTTCTAAAATGTATCGTAGTCCTTATTTTCTTTCTTTCTTTTTTTGTATTGGGGATTGAATCCAGAGGGACTTTAACACAGAGCTACATCCCCAGCCTTTTCATTTTTTGAGACAGGGTCTCACTAAATTGCCTAGGGTCTTGCTAAGTTGCTTAGGCTGGCCTCGAAATTGCCATCCACCTGCCTCAGCCTCCCCAGTCACTGAGATTACAAGCGTGTACCACTGTGCCTGGCTATCATGGTCCTTATTACCCTCCTGGGGGGTATACAGCTTTTTTAGTACTCTATAATTTCTGGAATAAATAATTTGAGTCAATGACAAGTGGATTACAAATAACTTTAAAGCCTCCAGGTGGCTCAAGAATGCAACCATTCTCAAGGGATATAAGTAACTTGAATGACAAACCAAGGGTATCTAACATACCAAATTCATCTTCTCTGCCAGATTTTCACTATTTCATATAACATAAAGCAATCACAGTACGTCTTGTAGAGGTTCCACTCTAGAGCTATTTGTTAGTAAATATTGGAAAAAACTTGGAAAGAGACTAAATATAACTTCAGAACTATAATCTCACCTGAAAGTAGTTTGACATGCAAAAGAAATAAAGGAATGAATCATGCTGGCTTCAAAGTCTTAAGTTGTTGCTTTCTATACTCTTCCTTTTTTTTTGTACTGAGGATTGAATCCAGGGGCTTCATCACAGAGCTACATCCCAGGTCTTTTTATTTTGAGACAGGGTCTCACTAGGTTGCCAAGGCTGGCCTCGAACTTGTGATCCTCTTATCTCAGCCTCCCAAGTCACTGGAAGTACAAGCATTCACCACTATACCCATCTCTATCCTTCTACTAAGAAACAAGTAACTAGAATTCTCAAGAAGGTAGCAATTCCCCCAAGTGCCACATCCACCTTCCCTTTGGGGTAGGGGGGAAGCTTTGAGAACGTAAGTCAGTGGTTATAATGAATCCTAATAACCAAAATACCACTACACAATTAAGAAATGAGAAAGAAAAGTAGGGGAAGGAAAGGCTTATAATAAAATGAAACCTAACAATACAGGGAAGAACCAAAGCAAAAATCCCTACTGTTTTCCTACATCTAGCCTCACACCAAAAAATATTTTTAAAATAAAACATTTTTAAAAAGAGAAAATGAAAACAAGGAAATGAACACCAATTTTAGTGAATACTACTTTTTTAACAAGACAGCCTGAAGAGATGCTATTTCCATTGGTTTGCTCAGAAAGCTAAGAGATGTTTTTCTTGTATATTCCTTATTTTTATCATCCATTTTTATTTCTTTGAGAAATCCTTGTTTGAATGGGTTTAGGTATACTATATAATAAGTACACTTAAAGTGAGGCACAGAAATTGAGTAGTTTAAGCAATAAATGAAGAAAATAATGGTAAATATAAGAAAAATAAATGCTTTCACCAAAAAAGCAGATTTTTCCAGTGAAGAAGTGAAAATGGTACCAAGTTACCAATTGTCAGGGTCATAGTAAACAGCACTATCAAATTCATACACAAAAAGTTGAAGGGATCATTATTAGGTATGTTCTTTAATAAAGCTGTTTGAAAAGTTAAAACAAATTTATCCTATATTTTCAACTGTCTTCTATTGTTAAAAATATTAAATATCGACCACATGGTGAAATAAGCAGTCAGTAATAAAGTAGAATGTTTTGACAAGGAAAAGGAAATGCATCTTAAGATGCTGAATATTGCAGAACACTAGCTTTGTTAGTATCTTATCTGAAATAGTCAGCATTTACTGTAATTTGGAATCTTCTCTATGTCCATTTCTTGTTACCATCCTCATCTCTTCTACTACTCAAATTTGAATTCTTAGTAATCTCTAGAACGAGACCCTTCTTTTTGTCTAAGTATTTACAATGTTTAATAGAACTAGTCTGCAATCTCACATGCTACCAGTAAGTGTCACTGGACAGTCACATGACTTCTTTCTTTCTTTCTTTTTTTTTTTTTTAATAAATGATGCTAGACTAGGGTCTTTCTTTTTTTTTTTATAATATCTTTATTTTATTGCTTTGTATGTGGTGCTGAGGATCGAACCCAGGGCCTCACGCATGCGAGGCAAGCGCTCTACCGCTGAGCTACAATCCCAGCCCATGACTTATTTCTAAATGAACAGAAAGTTACCCTTAGGGTCTATAAAATGAATTAATGAGAACAGATAAAAATTTTTTTTGTATTCTTTTTTTCATTCTTTGTGGAACATGGTATTAGCAGAGAGCATAGGAAAGAGTTAAGAAGGTTAAAAAAGGCAATTACAATAAAATTACTTTATTAAAAAGGCATATGATGAAAAATATACATATATATGCAAAAAAATTACATGTTAGCTAACAGAACAAGGTATTTTATGGCACCAGACAAGGGAAATGTTTATGTACTACTATAAGATCTCAGGTTCTATGTTAGATTTATCTTTCCTAGACAGGTATCTATCTGCCTTACCTGTTAAACATGATTTTCTGGATCAACAGAAATAACATTTTTTGCTTATTTTAAAAAAAATCTGAAATTGGGGTTCACAATGAAGGGTACCTTGTCAGCTCTCTCTCCAAATATGTTAAACAGACTTTTATATCCATGAAGATATTTCTAAACTTCCTTTGTATTTAGATGAATAGCTTTACAAAAGAGGAGAGAGCAACATGTATTCTTCAACACTGTGTTGGAAAACAAACACCAGCAGAATAACAATATGGAAGAGAGCAAGGCAGATTTCATTACGGTAGAGTGCCTACACTTCCTCATAACTTGGATTTACACACTGCAAATCCTCTGATCTGATTACCTCCAGTGATCACGTAAAATACCGGCTTTAAACTCTTTGCCTTAGTGATAAAACAGCCACTTTGATTCACAACAAGACATTCACAATAAAGTATATTGTAAACGTACCTGTCCACAGCCCGGGGCATTGCACACAAACGGTCTGTCGTCTCCCATATTTCATATAGCTGAGCGGAGCTGAGGAGGGGGAGGTAGGGGAAAAGTTATGTTAAATACGCTGGAGCAAAAAAATGTGCTTCAAAAATATCAAGCCTAGAAACAGGTGTTCCAAGAATGCCATCTATCAAATCTGTAAACACGAGCTACTTTGAGGAGACCCATTAGACAGGTGGCATGTGATCTGTGCCTCAATTGAAACTTTTAATTAGAAAAATTTAGACTTAAATAGTCAGGGAATTTCAAACCTTTGCTAGATTTTCCTTTCTGCTACAGCACATAACGCACTTCTCTAGTCCGCTGAATTACAACCAGTGCAGTTCCCTATGTCGATAAATCCACTGAATGTTCGATGTGGAAGCCATATTTTTGAACTAGTGAAGACCAAAATTTGTCATTTAATTAATTAAGGGATTATAGGAGGGGTGCTCCATTTTACAGGGCCATAATCTGGCTCCCTGGTGTATAAACTACGAGACTGTTGGCAAGAGTCGTTTATCCCAGATTATTGCCAAAGAAAACAAAGCACCCATCCTATTGGGCTACATGGGAAATGATTTTCATTAATAAAAAAATAAAAATAAAAGCCTTCTCTCCCCACTGGGAGCTCCCCCCCCCCCATCGACTGTGGCAAATGGAGAAATATCGGTGCCCTTCCCCCTCTGATTCTATTTATGGCGAGGTTTTTAAAAGCAGCAATAAAACAAATGTCGACTCTTTGGGGGTTTACTGGGTGAATATGTTCCGGCTGTTTGTGCCGCTCTCCGCCAGAGTTCTTAGGCTGCTCTGTGCAGCCAACAGATGTGTGCTGCTGCAGGGGATAAAAGAAATGGCACTAAAAGGCATCACCATCCATCTCCTCTATTTCTCTGAAGAATTTAACAGAATTTATATATTTTTTGAATATTGAAGCTAAATTCTCAAAATGTTGATTAAAATTCTTTGTCAATGAACAATAATTCCAATTTCAATGGGTTGGGAAAATTTCCCATATTCCAACTAGGAATAAAACTACAGGTATAGATGAATAAATATTAGAAATGCAAATCACAGTAAAAAATATTTCCAAAAGATAAACAGTATTTTAGAAGGGTGGAAGAGAAAAACAGGGAAAGGGATGAAACTAAACTCCTAAAGGACATTTCTAAACATCCTTGCATAAGAGAGAAACATATACAAACCAATGAACAAGGAACGATAAGAGAGGCCAAAATAACTGAATCAAATTCAATTATTTGAATGTGATTGGAAATGATTTCAGAACTATAATCAAATTTCAAATTTTTATCTTTGAGATAAACAGAAATGTCAATCTCAGTCAGGCCTCTATTTAATTAAAATGTAAACATGTTAGAATCAATCTGGTAACGAGAAAACCATGCTAAAATGCAAAGGGTAGCTAGGTAACATCTCTCCTATTCTCTTAGGGCTCACTCTGGGGTTAGAAATGAGTATTTCTGGTTGTTTAATCAAGTAATTCCACAACTAATCAGTGCTTAAAATTGTGGGGTGCTCCATAAAATAGAAGGGGCTTTTTGGTCATCTTTCAATGTGATAGAAACATGGTCTAACCATGAAGGAAACTGATGCTGCAACTATAATGGAAGAAACCCTGTATGTACATACGTGTACACAGATTTATATCACATTTAGCCAGGATAAATTGCTTCAATAAATTCTGTTCCTAGGAAAGGCCGGCTCAAGCTGATGATTGGGTACTAGGAAATGAGAGCTTCGTTCTTCTTCACATAGCCCCAGGACAAGGGAGTTTTCAAGTTGGTTTGTTTGTTTAAAATATATAATGATTTTTTCAGTACTTTTTGGAACCACAACATTGTGCAAAAAAAAAAAAAGTAAACAAAAGTAAATAAATATAAAGTCCGAGGACATTATGCCTGAAAATTCAGATCATTTCTGGAAAGCAAGTCATCTCTGGAAAAAGTCCTAAATGCTGTGCTACAGATATTTTCACTTTCTAGTCCCAGAACCTGTTTTCCTAATATAACTACAAAATGAAATTTTATTTCAAAAAGGGCCTCCAACATATTTTCCAACCAGGAAGTAAATTGCAAGGGCTAGAGTAGACACAACACAAGAGCCTGGCAGAATGCCCTTACTTTTTACCTTGGTTCTGACATTTGAACCTAAATGTTCTCATTTTTCTACTTACTTAGAGGAGGAATGGGTCCTGGCTGAGAAGGGAACAGCATTGGCATACAAAGTGATTAAATAAATTCTGGAATGATTTCCATGGGACCACAAAATTCAAACTTGACTTGGCACAAGTCACAGCACAATATATGGCTTCTAGATTTTATTTAATGGCATCATTATTAGGAATCAGAGATAAGAAAATCGTGTCCTTCCATCCCCAGAGAAGAAGAAGAAGAAGAAGAAGAAGAAAGTCATGTCTTTTGAAAAGAAAAAAAGGGAAATAAAAAAGCACTAAAATCTAACAGAAGTAAGCATTTTCACTGCTCTTAAATATTCAACTTACATCCACTAACTAGGATTTCCTGCTTCCTTCCGAATTTGCTGGCCTTTGTTTTACTGTTTTCACTAAAGGGAGATCACAATGGGAGGAAGAAGGCTTTTTTTCTTAAATATCCACAGTTATTCTTAAATCATTCCCTCAATCTTTTGCCCTATGTAGTTCCATATTTCTTGTTTTAAAGAAAATTTAAATACTTAACAACAATATGAATGATCTGTCTTTTCCATTAAAAAAATAAACCCAGCAAACATTTCTATTTTTAAAATTTCTCCTGCATTCTCTGCTGCATCAAACAGTATAAAGAATCTTGTTGGTTATTTCTATCTGACATTGAAAACAAAATTTTAATCATTAGGTCAAAATGATTCTCTTTCAAAAACAAAAAGCAATGCATTTCTGTAGTATAAACAGGAGACAAAAAAAAACAAACAGGAGACAAACTGAAATCTTCAATAATGACACTGACACTCACTAAAATTTAACTCACAGCTCATTTGTAACTACAGCTTGACAAAGTAGATCATGTACCTAGGTATAGCACTCAAACTGTGTCTGTCGTCTCAATCTATTTCTTTCGGATGAAACACATGCATTTTATAAAACTAAACAATAAATAACAGGACAGGGATACATACATTAAGAGATACTGCCAAGGGTAAGCGAGATGCTTTCAGCAAGGGTGGTAGAACTGGAAAACAAAGATGCACTAAAGGCCTGTCCAAGAGACCAAGGTGTGCAGAGGAAAAGGCTCAGGTACTCAGAAAAGTCGGAATGCATAAATGATAAAATTTAGGATTTATTCAAAAGAGATTTATTTATTTATTTATTCAGAAGAGTTATCGGATTACTGTGAAAGAAGTTTAAAAAACACAACGATTAGAGAACAATTTTCTAATAACTGAGATAATTTCAAAAAGCCTGTGTCTAATAGTTTTGTCAGAGCCAGGGGTAGATCCTAAACTCATCAACGTGCAAAAAGACTGCAAAAAAGACTCATCTTTTTTTCTCTCAACGTGCAAAAAAGACTCTCTTTCCCTGTATAGATAGATCTATCTCTCTTTGTTTTTGTTTTTTCATAGAATGACAGAGTCTATAACTGAGGGCTACAAAGTTAATTCTCTGAATCTGATTACGATGTGATAATTTCTTTAGTAACCAATTGGTGTTAATAAGATGGCCCAATTCTCAAATATGGAATCAAAGCCATGTACAAATACAATCAAGGGCCTGTTGTTCAATTCCTAATGACAAAAGCAGACATTACTAGGTACAATGACAGGGCATATGCACCATAAATACCTAAAATTCAAATAAATCTAAAAGGAATTATCCTTCCTTCATTCAGAAAACACTACCATGGAACTATTAAGTGCCAAATAAAACGAACATAAAAATACAAAGGCAGGAGGCTAAGGCAGGAGAATCACAACTTTGAGGCCAGCCTTAGCAAGCAACTTTGCAAGACCCTGTCTCAAAACAAAAAATAAAAAGGACTGCAATGTGCCCAGTGGTAGATCATCCCTGGCTTCAATCCCCACCATCATTTTACACAGGAGTGTGCATATGCGTGCGCACACACACACGGAGAAAAGTTAACCTTAATTAAACCTTCAACAAAACCTCAGACAGAGCTGTCAAGATATACATTCCAGAAGCTGAAGTTGTGGCTCAGTGGTAGAGCACTTGCCTAGCACATACAAAGCACTGGATTTGATCCTCAGCACCACATAAAAATAATTAAATAAAATAAAGGTATTAAAAAAAAAGATATACATTCCAGTACAACAGCATGTCAATCAAATATGTAACAGAAAAGGCACCTTTTAGGAGTACATATTTGGGCAATCTTTCTGAAAAGCAGTTTGGCAGTATTTATACTGTCTTACCCAAATGTTTGATATCCTTTGAACAAATCATTCTTCTCTTAGGATTCTATTCTAAGAATAAAACTAGAAGCACAGGGGCTGAGGTTGTGGCTCAGTGGCAGAGCGTTTGCCTCACACACGTGAGGCACTGGGTTTGATCCTCAGTGCCACATAAAAATAAGTAAACCAAATAAAGACACTGTGTCCATGTATAACTAAAAAATACTTAAAAAAAAAAAAAACTAGAAGCACAGAACTTTTATGTATTAAAATGTTCATCATAGTCATATTTATAACCCAAAATGAATAGGAACTGAATTTTTAAGAGAAATGGATAAATGTAAATTAAGGTATTGCCTCAAAACAGACTATTTAAAATGTTAAGGAAAACATTTTGAAGGCTGGGACTGGGGTTGTAGCTCAGTGATAGAGCACCTGCCTAGTATGTGCGAGGCACTGGGTTCAATTCTCAGCACCACATAAAAATAAACAAAATAAAGGTCTATCAACAACTAAAAAATTATTTAAAAAACACTTTGAAAACTAATGAGAAAAAACTATGTACTAAATGATAAGAGCAGAATAAAAAGACTGCATATATGCCATAATTCCAAATCTGTAAAACAGCAAACCAAATAATAAGCATGGAAAAAGATGAATTAACATCAAAATATTAATAAGGTTTATCTCTGGATAACCATATTCAAGGTGATTTTATTTTCTTCTTGTACCTTTATTATTTCTCAAAGTCTCTACAACCATCACAGACTGCTTTTCTAAAAAGTTTTTTTGTAGTTACAGATGGACAGAATGCCTTTGTTTATTTTTATGTGGTACTAAGGATTGAACCCAGTGCCTCACACAAGCTAGGCAAGAGTTCTGCCACTGAGCTATAGCTCCAGCCCCATAGATTGCTTTTAATAAATAAACTATAATGTAAGCTAAGAATAAGAATGTCTATCTGTATGATTGAAAAAAAAAAGTCTTTAAATTAAGGGGGCAGAGTGTATTTGACCAGACTGGTCTAAAACTCTAAAATTCAGAAATCATAACAAGTTGCTCATTCTCTACTAAAAAGCAACAAAACCAATTAGTAAATTAAGTTCAAAATGGACCAGCTGGGGTTGTGGCTCAGTGGTAGAGCCCTCACCTAGCACGCATGAGGCATTGGCTCGCCTAGCTTGTCTCAGCACCACATACAAATAGAATAAAGGTACTGTGTCCACTTACAACTAAAAAATATATACATTAAATATATAATGGAACATTTGGGCTGAGGTTATAGTTCAGTGGTAGAGCATTTGTCTAGCATGCATGAAGCACTGGGTTTGATACTCAGAACCACATAGAAATAAATAAGTGGGGCTGGGATTGTAGCGCAGTGGTAGAGCGCTTGCCTCGCATGCGTGAGGCACTGGGTTCGATCCTCAGCACCACATAAAAATAAATAAAATAAAGATATTGTGTCCATCTACAACTAAAAAAAATTAAAAAAAAAGAAATAAATAAGTAAAATAAATAAGTATTGTGCTCATCTACAACTAAAAATTGAAAAAAAAAAAAAAAAATGGACCATCAGCGGGCAGTGGCACACACCTGTAATCCCAGCAGCTTGAGAGACTGAGGCAGGAATACTGTGAGTTTAAAGTTGCCTCAGCAACTTATCAAGGAACTAAGCAACTCAGCAGGACCCTGTCTCTAAATAAATGAGGCTGGCTTTGAACTCGCAATTCTCCTGGCTCAGCCTCCCAAAGTGCTGGGATTACAGGCGTGCGCCACTGCACCCAGCCCCATTTTTTTTTTTTCGCTCCTGGTTAAGCCAGGAGAATAAAAGGGCCAGGGATGTGGCTCAGTGGTTAAGCACCCCTGGGTTCAATCACTGGTACCAAAAACCAAAAACCAAAATGGACCATCAAATGTCTTTCTAAAATTATAAACTAAGTTTCATACAAAAAACAAACATGGTGGAAACTTAAACTTATATCCATACACAGAACAAACCAAGCAGTTCAAGATAGTCCCTCCTTTGTTACCCTCAAGGACTGATTTTCAGAATCCCATGAATGCTCCCTGACAACAAGTATTACTTAATAATGTCAATGAAAAACAATCAGAAATTGACCCAACCATGTACCACAAAGGGAAATCAGGAAACTGAAACCAAGATTAGCAGGTACTAAATGCTATTTAGCTCAGCTATAACCATGTTGAAAAATTTAGACAGGCATCCATGAGCCCTGTTCCTTTATATTAAAAAGAAGCCAGGTTGGTGGTGTTTACCTATAATCCCAATGGCTCAAGAGGCTGAGACAGGAGGATTTCAAGTTCAAGGCCAGCCTCAGCAAGGCCCTAAGAAACTTAGAATCTCTAAAAAAAAAAAAAAGGACTGGGGCCGGATGCAGTGGTGCACGCCTATAATCCCAGCACTTTGGGAGGCTGAGACAGGAGAATTGTGAGTTCAAAGCCAGCCTCAGCAACGATGAGGTGCTAGGCAACTCAGTGAGACCCTGTCTCTATATCAAACACAAAACAGGGCTAGGGATGTGGTTCGGTGGTCAAGTACCCCTGAGTTCAATCTCTGGTACCAAAAAAAAAGACTGGGGGGCTGGGGCTGTAGCTCAGTGGTAGAGCACTTGCCTCACAAGTGTGAGGTACTGGGTTCGATCCTCAGCACTACATAAAAATATATAAATAAAGCTATTGTGTCCATCTACACTAAATATATAAATATATATATATAAAGACTGGGGATGTAGCTTAGTGGGAAAGTGACCCTGGGTTAATTCTCCATCACCAAATAAATAAATAAATACTAAGAAGAAAAAGCAGCAGCAACAACTGCTGTCATTGCTAGAGCCTGGTATGGTGGCACATGCCTATAATTCCATCAATTTGGGAAGCTGAGGCAGGAGGACAGCAAGTTCAAGATCTGCCTCAGCAATTTGGCGAGACTCTGTCTCAAAATAGAAAACAAAAAGGCTGAGGATGAAGCTCAGTGGTAGAGCACCACTGGGTTCAATCCCCAATACCAAGAAAGTGAATGAATGAATGAATCAATTAATGCAATAAAACCCACCAGGTATGGTGATACATATCTATACCATAGACTTGGGAGGCTGAGGCAGGACAATTCCAAGTTCAAGACATGCCTCAGCAATTTAGCAAAACCCTGTCTCAAAATAAAAAACAAAAGCTGGGCATGGTGGTGCATGCCTGTAATCCCAGCTACTCGGGAGGCTGAGGCAGGAGGATCACAAGTTCAAAGCCAGCCTCAGCAACTTAGCAAGGCCCAAAACAACTTAGCAAGATCCAGTCTCAAAATAAAAAATAAAAAGGATTGGGGATATAGCTCAGTGACAAAGCACTACAGGTTCAATCCCCAGTACCAAAAAATGAATGAATGAATGAATGAATGAATGAATACAAACCAGGCACGCATGGTGGTTCACACTTGTAATCTCAGTGACTCCAGAGGGTGAGTCCTAAGCAATTTACTGAGATCCTGCCTAAAAAATTTAAAAGGGCTGAGGTGTGGCTCAGTAGTTAAGCATCCCTGTATTCAATTCCCAGTACCAATAAATGAATAAATGAAGGAATGAGTGAATAAATGAATAAAGAAAGAAGTTAGCTGGGGTAGTGGCACATGCCTGTAATCCCAGCTACTTGGGAGGCTGAGAATCACGAGTTTGAGGCCAACCATGGCAATTTAGCAAGATTCTGTTTAAAAAAAAATAAAATAAACAGAGCTGGGGATGTTATCTCAGTGGTAGAGAGCGCCTGGGTTCAATCCCCAATATTGGGAGGGGGTGATATGCAAACAATTCTTTTTTAAAAAATATAACTTAGGATATCAATTTTCAGACTGTAAGAAAGTTTTGCTGCTCCTGAGCAAAGACTACAAATGCTAAAGCTCTTTGTAATGGCAGTCTCAACATTTTATTCTCCATAAGATACTCAGTGTTGTTCTGATTTACACTACATCTAGAAAACTGCCTTAGGGAAAATATTTCAGTAAACATATGAACATGAGACTATAATGAAGGTTAGGTGAACTCCAGAAAACAAAGTAGACTCAAGTTTTGCTAGGCAACAGATTTTTTTGCAGGGGGAGGGGGACATGGCTGTGGAAATTGAACCCTACCATTGAGATACATCCTAAGCCCTTTTTATTCTATTTTGAGGCACAGACTTTCTGGTCTCAACTTGCAATCCTTCTGTCTCAGTCTCCTGGGTCACTGGGGTTATAAGAGTATGCCCCCACACCTGCTAGTAGGTTATTTAGGAACTGAAATTCTGATTAATTTTCCATTGTGTTTTTTAGTGTTACAATAGTTTAGCATCTATTATCTCATTAGTTAAGTCAATTGTCCCAAAAGGACAGTACTATAATCTTAACCTAATTAGCCTATTGTCTTATATCAACTAAGGTTTTGTTATTGTTTGTTTTGGTACTGGAGATTGAACCCAGTAGCACTGAGCTACATTCTCCAGTCCTTTTTATTTTTTATTTTGAGATAGGATCTCAAGAAGTTGCTAAGGGTCTCTCGCTAAACTGCTGAGACTAGCCTCAAACTTATGATCCTCCTGCCTTAGCCTCCTAAGATACTGGAATTACAGGCATGCACCACTGTATCTGGCTTCAGCCAAGGTTTTGTAAAGCACTTTGCCAACAGAGTGGAAAGCTGAGGCACAGAGTTTAAAAAAAAAACTGGCAAAAAAGGAATCAAGAGGTTGAGGTTGGTCTGAATCTTACTTATCCATATATTCCAAACAAGATACAAAAATGAACAAATAACCCAAATAATGAATTAAATAATAATGAATTAAATGAATTAAACAGATGCTTCTCAAAAGAAGAAATACAAAAGGCCAAGAAATACATGAAAAAATGCTCAACATCATTAGCAGTTAGGGAAATGCAAAATAGATTTTATCTCATAGCAGTCAGAATGGTAGTCATCAAGCACACAAACGACTGCCAGGCGTGGTGGCCCACATCTGTAATCCCAGCAGCTCCGGAGGAGAATCACGAGTTCAAAGCCAGCCTCAGCAATGGCAAGGTACTAAGCAACTCAGTGAGACTCTGTCTCTAAATAAAACACAAAATAGGAAAAAAAATTATTAAAATACAAAATAGGGCTGGGGATGTGGCTCTGTGGTCAATCCCCAGTACCAAAAAAAATAATAATAATAATACAAATAATAAATGCTGGAGAGGATGTGGGGAAAAAAGGGAACACTTTCACACTATTGGTGGGATTGTAAATTAGTACAACCACTATGGAAATGAAGTATGAAGGTTCCTCAAGACTAGGCATGGAACCACCATATGACCCAGCTATAAACTCCTTGGTATTTATCCTAAAGAATTACAAGTTGGTATGCTATAGTGATACATGCACACCCATGTGTCTAGTAGCACAATTTACAATGGCCAAACTATGGAACCAGCCTAGGTATCCATCAATGAATGAATGGATAAAGAAAATGTGGCATATATAAACAATGAAATTTTATTCAGCCATAAAAAATGACATTATGTCATTTGCAGGAAAATGGATGGAACTTTAGACTATTAGGTTAAGTGAAATAAGTCAAACTCAGAAGGGTAAGGACTGTATTTTTTTTCTCTCATATGTGGAAGCTAGAGAGGAAAAAAAAGAAAAAGAAAGGTAGGGAGAGCAGGGATCTCATGAAAATCTAAGGGAGATCAGCAGAGGAAAGGGACCAGGGAGTGAGAGGAGGGTAGGGAGGGGAAGAGTTCTGAAGAGTGATACTGACCAAATTGTATTGTTATACTGTGTGCATACACCAGTATGTAACATTAAATCCCATCATTATGTACAACTAAAATGCACCAATAAAAAATGTGGAAATAGGAAAAAAATACAAAAATGGGCAAAATGGACACATCTTTTTATAACTCAGGAAAATTTGTATGACAAATTGCACACTGTGTAACTATTTATAATTGAATCATGCATTTCCAACAATTTAGGCATACAACAGGTGTTTCTCTTATGTTTACAAATGAATGTCCAGAAACATGAATTTGAGGGACTACAAATTCTTGGAGTGTATTTTGTCTAAAAAATTTGAGTATAATAATTCCTCCTTATCACAGGAAATATGTTCTAAGACTTGAGGTGGATGCCTGAAACCACAGATGGTACCAAATTCTGTATGTAGTATGCCCTGCAGTATTGCCACACAGTACCAGAGTTAATCTGTCCTTCCATGTTTTATGCCCTAGTGCATCTGTTACATCAGTACTTTTGTGGTTTGGGGCCATCATTAAGTAAAATAAGGATTATTTGAACACAAGCACTGCAATATTGTGACAGTTGATCTAATAATCGAGACGGCTGAGTGACTAAAAGGCAGCATACAACATGGATTCATGGACTGGCTAGACAAAGGGATGATTCATGTCCCAGAGTCCTGGAAGGGATAGAGTGGGACGGCACCAGATTTCATCACACTACTCACACCAATGCACAATTTAAAATTACAAATTGTTTATTTCTAGAATTTTCCATTTAATATCTTCAGAGTGCTGTTTATAGGAGTAACTAAGACTGCAAAAAGTAAAACTGCAGATGGGGCAGTGGGGAAAATGTAATGCTCAGTTTTTCATATTAAGCATATTTTACTATGGTTATTTTTAAATTCATAATTTAGTTACAACATATACTGGAGGTTGGCAAACTTTGGCTCATGGGCCAAATCCAGCCTGCCATCTAATTTTTGTGTAGCCTACAAGCTAAGAATGGTTTTCATGGTTTTAAATGATTGAAAAAAAAATTAAAGACTACGTTGTGACACATGAAAATTATCAGGAATTCAAATTTTAATATCCATAATTAAAGTTATATTAGAACATATTCATGCTTATTCATTTACATATTATCTATGGCTATTTTGTGCTAGAATGACAAAGCTGAGTAGGTACAAAGAAACCTTATGCCTGCAAGGTCTAACATATTTATTACCTTGCCTTAGTTTGCCAATTCCTCATCTATACGATAGCTATCAAAATACACGGATAATTAGAATATCCTAATTACAAAGAATGTCAGAATGTATATGTTAACCTTTAATATATTTATCTATAATGTGACTATTCAAGTATTAATTTTTATTTGGATTTTCAAATTTTAGAATTAGGTTTTCTTAAAATAAGTTTAAGGCAGCTCAATAATTCTCAAATGCTGCATATTCACCCAAGTAGCTTGTAAAAATACAAAATCCTAGGCCTCTTGGATTTTCTTGGTACCAGGGCCAAAGAATCTACACTTTAAAAAATATCCTTTGTAGCTGGGTGTGGTGGCGCACACCTGTAATACCAGCACTTTGGGAGGCTGAGACAGGAGAATTGCGAGTTCAAAGCCAGCCTCAGCAACAGCGAGGCACTAAGCAACTCAGTGAGACCCTGTCTCTACATAAAACACAAAATAGGGCTGGGGATGTGGCTCAGTGGTTGAGTACCCCTGAGTTCAATCCCTGGTACCAAAAACAATTTTTAAAAAATATGTAATTCTGATACAAATAATCAATGGTTTACCGTTTGTGAGGCACTAAGGTTGGAGAGGTCACAATTTCCATAATTTCCTGTATTTTTCAAGTTTGGCATCATTAGACAGCAGTTCTCAAAGTGGATCCCAATAGATATCCAAGACCCCTTCAGAGGGTTTATGGGGGTTAAAATCACTTGTGGGCAAAAGATCTATTTAAAAATCAAGGCAGACCAATGCATTTTATTTATTTATTTTGGGGTACTGGAGTTTGAATCCCAGGGGCACTTAACCACCACATTCTCAGCCCTTTTTATTTTGAGACAGGGTCTTGCTAAATTGCTTAGGGCCTCACTAAATTGCTGAGGCTGGCCTTGAACTTGCAAATTCTGCCTCAGCCTTCAGAGGAGTCATTGGGATTACAGGCTTGTGCCACCACACCTGGCCAACCAATGCATTTTAATGTAATAGTATCAAAAGTTCATAGATATGGTTTCAGATTCTATGCTGCAAACTAATCTTTAAAAAACTGTCACTTTTCAGATTTTGGTACTGTACTAAGGAGACTATGTAATAATTACCTGGAAATTTCCTTTTTCTATTACATATCTGTATGATCCTTGTTTTCCTTAAATACTTAAACCTAAACAACACATCCTAATAGATTGAATGCAGAAGCAGATATGAGAAACCAACTGTCTTCTGTTAAGTCAGATGTTAGAGATTTGAAGCTCTTCCCCCTATTTTCAAACTGCACGTATAGTTATTTATGGTAACATGAATTGGATTTGCTATTACTTTAAAATAAATTATCATTTTTAAACTTCCTTTTAAATTTTTAATATGCTAAACATCAACAGATATTAACTCAGATAAATAAAAATCTCTTTGGAGTCCTCAACAATTTTTAAGAGTACAAAGGCATGAGTACTGAAACCAGAATGTTGGAGATTCACTACTTTAAGAAATAGAAGAACAGGGGCTGGGATTGTAGCTCAGCGGTAAAGCGCTTGCCTCGCATGCGTGAGGCCCTGGGTTTGATCCTCAGCACCACATACAAAGCAATAAAATAAAGACGTTGTGTCCATCTACAACTAAAAAAATAAAAAAAAATAAAAAGAAAGAAATAGAAGAACAGACTTGGCAGGCTGAGGCAGGAGGATTCTCAATTTTTTTTTTTTTTTTTGGTACTGGGGATTGAACTCAGGGGCACTCAACCACTGAGCCACATCCCCAGCCCTATTTTTTGTGTTTTATGTAGAGACAGGGTCTCACTGAGTTGCTTAGCGAGGATTGTCAATTTGAAGACTAGCCTCAAACTAAGCAACTCAGAGAGATCCTGTTGCAAAATAAAAAAATTAAAAGGGCTGAGGATGTAGCTCAGTGGTAAAGCATCCCTGGGTTCAATCCTCAGTAACAACAATTACAGAAAAAAAAGAAAGAAAGAAATACAAGAACAGCCAAGTATGGTGGAGCATGCCTGTAATCCTAATGACTTGGAAAATGAAGGCAGGGAGGCCGGTAAGTTTGAGGCCAGCTTTGGCAATTTAGTGAGCCCCTGTCACACACAAAATATAAAATTAAAAGGGCTGGGGGTGCAGCTCCATGACAGAGCACCACTTGGTTCAATTTCCAGAACCAAAACAAGCAAAAAAATAACAAGAGCAATGGAGTACCTAGATAGATCAATTAAACAGAAGATTGAAATTAATTTCTGGATTTCAGGATCAGACATACAGGGATGGGTTTCAAAGAAAGAAGCCAGCTAAACAGACCAAATAGTTTCATAGCAAATGACTGAAAACAGATGTGGGTGAGAATTACGCTGAATCACAAGTTAGGCAACACTCAGCCAAAGTTTAGAACCTATCTTGAAGCAGTTTTATATAAGCAACTACCTGAATAGAAACTAGAAGTTTTCTGCTTGTTTTGTTTTGTTTAAGGCTCTCTAGGGTTTTGAAAGATTCAAAGGGTTATTTTGAGCTAACCCCAGAAAGGTTAACCCCTGAAAGTTAGAAATAAGGAGAGAACATTATAACTAACAATGTTTGACCTCAATGTGCATTTTGGTTTTTATTTACTTTATTTTTTTGCAGTACTGGGGATTTAACTTGTTTGCAGTGCTAAGGATTGAACCCAGGGCCTTCAGCATAAGCAAGTACTCTACACTGAACTATACTTTTCCAGCCCCTTCAACGTGTGTTTTAGAAGTAGAAAAATTTCTGGCAACTGGTAGAATGTCAATAAAAAAAATCAAATAAAAAATTGTTTTTTTTTCCTCTGCTCGTTTTCAGATAAAGTGTGATCCCTAAAACAAACTAATACCAATCACCTCAAAACATTGATCTTTAAGTATCAGTTTTAAATCCTCATGACTTAGGCTAAAAACAACAAACTAGACAGACTTTAATATTAAAATCTCAATATGAATTTGGTCCTGGATAGGAAAAAGCTACAATATCTCACAATGGTAATTACAGGGAAGCTTAGAAATTTCTAAGAAATTTTTCTATTTTTCAAAGTCTGGTCTGATATTTGTAACAGTGATCTATTTGAGGGTATCCCAATACTCACTGACTGAAGCTCATTAGTCTCAAACACAGGAGTAAAAATATTACCAAACTACTGCTTAAGGATAACTTTAAAAAATAAGTTTAAGTGCTGGGATTGTGGCTCAGTGGTAGAGCGCTTGCTTCGCATGTGGGAGGCACTGGGTTCGATCCTCAGCACCACATACAAATAAATGAATAAATAAAGGTCAATCAACAACTAAAAAAAATTTTTTTTAAATAAATTTTAAAATGGTGCTATAGGAGTATGTTAGTACAAAAAATATATTAAAATAAAACAGTGTTATTTAAGTTTGATAAAGATTAAATATTATTTGCAAGAAACTTGGTGCTGACATAAATTATTTACAGAAATCATGTTATATTCAATAAATCATCTTTTTTAAAATATTTTTTTTAGTTGCAGATGAACACAATACCTTTATTTATTTTATGTGGTGCTGAGGATCGTAAGTGCCTCACACATGTAAGGCAAATGCTCAACAGCTGAGCCACAACCCCAGCCCTCAATAAATCATCTTTTTTATAATTGTATTAAGCACACTCTTCTTTCAAAAAGAGTGGCTCTGCTAGTAAGGCACTGCGGCAATGCCAGTAATCCTAGCATTGCTCTGGAGGCAGAGCAGGGAGGATTGCAAGTTTGAAGCCAGCCTCAGCAATTTAGCAAGACCCTGTTTCAAAATAAAAAGGGCTGGGGATATAGTTCAGTAGTAAAGCACCCCTAAGTTCAACTCTCTAATATTGAGAGTTGGGGTGAGAAAGGGGAGTGAAGAATGAGGAAGTTGGGAATGGCTGCATTTTTTGGGGCCGGGGAGGAGAGGCTGGGGAATGAGCCCAGGGCCTTAAACATGCTAAGTACATACTCTACTAGTGAGATACAACCCCAAGCAGTACGTTGTGTGTGTGTTGCAATTCAAGTTTTAAATCCCAAATAAAATTTGATCAGGTTAGCATATAACCTTTCCCTGCCTACATCAGAAAGCACTTTACCTGGCCAGCTGGGGTAGTGCATGCCTATAATCCCAGCAGCAGCAACTTGGGAAGCTGAGGCAGGAGGATCCCAAATTCAAAGCCAGCCTCAGCAATTTAGCAAGACCCTGTCTCAAAATAGAAAACTAAAAAAAAAAAAAAAAAAAAAAAAAAAAAAAAAAAAAAAAAAAAAAAAAAAAAAAAAAAAAAAAAAAAAGGGCTAGGAATGTGACTCAGTGGTTAAGCACTGCTGAGTTAAATTCCCGGTACCAAAAAAAAAATAAAATAAAATCCGGGTACAGTGGCACATACCTGTAATCCCAGTGACTCCAGAGGCTGAGATAGATAACAAATTTGAGACCAACCTAAGCAATTTAGCAAGGCAATCAACAACTTAACGAGACCCTGTCTCAAAATAAAAAATAAAACAGAAAAAGGGGCTGGGGAAGAAATGAAAGAAAGGAAAAGAAAGAGAAAATTGGGTTTTGTGAAAAGTGGGGCTATGAAAGAACAACACTATTACCACAGAGGCCAAAACCACAAGTTCACAAAGTAACTTTGTAAGCTAAATCTTGGCTCCCATTAAGCTTTCATACACTGATATTAAAAAGGACTTCAGTAAAGAAAAGAGAAACTTTTTTGCAAAGTCTGGTTTCAAATATATGAGAACAATTAGGATTAAAATTACCAAAAGATGAGAAAAAGCTAACAGAAGTTGTAGTTTATAATGAGTTTATATCTAAAATACTTAAGACCTTAATAAAGACTACTATACTAACTTGCCTTTGGTTTAGTTAGGAATCTTTCCTAAATGTCAGCCCTATAACTTTTAATTTTTTTTTTATTTTTTAGTTGTAGGCGGACAGAATATCTTTATTTTATTTTTATGTGGTGCTGAGGATCGAACCCAGTGCCTCACGCGTGCTAGGCGAGCACACTACCACTGTGCCATAACCCCAGCCCTAACTTTTTTTTTTTTAAGGTGTAGATGGACACAATGCCTTTATTTATTTATTTTGTTTATTTATGTGGTGCCGAGGATTGAACCCAGTGCCTCACATGTGTGAGGCAAGTGCTCTACCACTGAGCCACAACCCCAGCCCTACTTTATTTATTTATTTTATGTGGTGCTGAGGATTGAACCCAGTGGGCTGGGTTGGGCTGGGCAAGCGCTGTACCACTGAGCCACAACCCCAGCCTGATAAAGTTTTAAGAACCAAATAAGTTTATCTTTTCATACAAATGTTCCTGAGTTGTAACACTCATCCTTCCTCACCAAGGAAGTTATACAGCAAATGTTGACTTTCAAAACTGAACTCAATTTTGCTTTACTGCATACAGGCAATCGCTACATTATTCAATAGACAAAAAAAAAAAAGAAAGAAAAAAATGTAAACAAAAGAACAACTAGAGAAGGAAAGGAAACAAAGTACTGTGATTCAACAGAAAAATGAAACAACCAACATTCTTTCAAAACAAGTGTTCACCAGGGAAATGCTTAACAGAAAATATCATGATAATATATTTTTCATGAAATGACCCCAATGCAAAATATTTGTTGTTGTTGAGTTTTGTTGTTTTTAGTTCAAAGGAGTTATTACTTCTTACTGTTTATGTTCCTTACTTTTTGCTTATTCATTCCCACTGGGTCAGTCGAATCATTTCATTTCATTTTCTTTAGTCTATTTTTCTTCCTGATTCCTCAATTTTAAGTTCCTTGATCTGAGTTCCTACTTATGAATGTTTGGACTAGAAAGGACCTTGAGGGGTCCTTAAGTCTATTCACCTGTTTTCCAGAATCCATAACTAAAAATATCAGATAAGAAGGTATATATCTGCACAAACATTTCCATTCACAATTTTCAATTAAAAAAATGAAAGTAAAAATTAAAACCCCAAAAGAGGAAGGTGCTTTAAAAATGTATTTATCAGCTAAAATTGCTCAAACATAAATTCAACTGTCAGGTCTAAAATTAACATGCAGGAAAGTTGTTGGCTGCCAATAAAAAGTTTTCGTCCCTAGAGATGTCTTCTGATGCTCCATCTGGTTTGTGCCACCATTTTACCTCTAGCACATAGCCTGACAAACTTAGACCACCACACCAATAAACTACAATTATAAATGGCAATGGTGTACAAGCACATGTGTGTGTGTGTGTGTTTATTGTAAACAATATTATGGGGAAGCCACAATAAAAACTTTCTATGGGAAGTAGTTTAATTCTCTGATTTCTCAATATATTCAGAGAATGAAGCTTCTTCCTAAAAAAGGTTTACAAAACAGATGTCATCTAATGACAAAAAATATGAAACTATAAACACTGTTAATTATTTCATAATTATTTTTTAAAAAAGAGAAGAAGAAAAGCAAATAGGACAGCCTCAGAACCATAAATCTTGAAAATGGAGAAGAATTTTTAAAATTATGAGAGGTAAAGAACAGAAATTACAGTGATGTTACTTCCCAGGAAGACGCTAAAGAGAATTAAATAAATTGTTTATGAATGATTTGCAATTTATGCAGTTATCTATAAACACTAGTATAAGATAGCTAAACAGCAACTAATATCTAACTTCATTTTCTTTTCTTTTCTTTTTCTTCTCTGATAGGACCAGCTTAGGAGCTGAGGGAGAGTTAGAGACAATGTATTTTGGATTTCAACAGGACACTTCTTCAATTATTTTCTTGGGGGACAGGTACTAGAAATTGAACCTAGAGGCACTTTGTCATTGAGCTTTTTATTTTCTATTTTGAGACAAGGTCTTGCTAAGTTGCTTATAGCCTTGCTCAATTGCTGAGACTGACCTAGAACTGCAATCCTCCTGTCTCAGCCTCCTGAGTTACTAGAATTACAGGTGTGCGTCACCACGCTTGGCTCAATAGGACACTTCTTTTTTTTTTTTTTAAATATTTATTTTTTAGTTGTAGGTGGACAGAATATCTCCATTTTATTTTTATGTGGTGCTGAGGATCGAACCCAGTGCCTCCCGCGTGCTAGGCGAGCACGCTACCACTGCGCTATAACCCCAGCCCCATAGGACACTTCTTGATGCATCACAGAAAATAAAGATTAGATAATATAAAACAGCAAGAGGGATTCATAACTTATTTTTTTTAAAAATTTTTAGTTGTAGATGGACACAATATCTTTTATTTATTTTTATGTGGTGCTGAGGATTGAACCCAGTACCTCACACATGCAAGGCAAGCACTCTACCACTGAGCCACAACCTCAGCCCCTCATAACTGATTTTACCCAAAAGGTTACTAATGTTAACAGAATGATAGTCTACTGATGTTGTAGAGCATTTCTCTACCCTTATACATTTTTACTAGTAACCATAATGAAAACAGGCATCCTTTTATCAAGTTTGCCAATAAGACAAGAATATGAGGAATGCTCAAGAGGTTAAAATACGTTATTGAAGCTAAAATAAGCAGCCCAAGTCAACAGGATGATAATAACATGGATAAATATAAAGTTTTCAATTATATTTTTAAAAAAATTTTTTTAGTTGTAAGCAGACACAATAACTTTATTTATTTATTTATTTATTTGGTACTGGGGATTGAACTCAGGAGCACTCGACCACTGAGCTACATCCTCAGCCCTATTTTGTGTTTTATGTAGAGACAGGGTCTCACTGAGTTGCTTAGCGCCTTGCCATTGCTGAGGCTGGCTTTGAACTCGCGATTCTATCTCAGCCTCCTAAGGTGCTGGGATTACAAGCGTGAGCCACCACACCCGGCTAATAACTTTATTTTTATTTATTTTTATGTGGTACTGTGGATCAAACCCAGTGCCTCACCTGCAAGAGGTGGGCACTCTACCGCTGTCACCTCAGCTCTTCAATTACATTTTTTAAAAAACCAACCAAACTAATGTGACCTTAGGCTTTATGAACAGAGGTATAAAGTGAAGTAAAAAGAAGCCATGCTCCCCACATCCATCTCCCATATTTTGTATTGACCAGATTTTATCTGAGATTTAGATCTAGATAAGGAATCCTAAAAACTCAGGCAACTAAATTGATGAAGAGCCTCAATCTGTTGAAAATGTCAGTTAAGTAAAAACTGAAAGAACCTGGGATGTTTACCCAGAAAAATATGCCTCAACATCATCAAGTATTTGAAGTCTACTGCATTGACAAGGAACTAGTTTTACTTATTGTAGTGTCAGATGACAGAACTAAAGAGCTTCATCACAATGTAGAGAATGTTCTAAAAGTAGAACTCCAATAATGGAGCAGAGTATCTGTGAAATGGAAATCTCTTCCTTACATGTGTTTTCACATACCATGAAATACATGATCTC